>JAGVSP010000859.1:0-102244 GCA_022494985.1 Micrasema minimum
GCCCTTTTTTTTCCAAATTGCCCAAATTTTGACGGGGAAAAAATTTTTTAAATAAAAGGGGGGACTTTTTTATTTACACAATTCCGTTAATAAAATTCTGTAGAATCCGTTTAAGAGAAAATTCCAAAACCCTTTCAGTTTTTGAAAAGAACCAATTTTTAAAACCCAATTATGGTTTTAATTTTTATTCTATGTAAATTTCTTATTTTTTAAATTTAAAAAAAAATAAAAAAAAAAAAAGGGGGTTTTTTTAAAATTTTTCCCCTCCAAAAGGTTTTTGAAATTTTTTTATTTTTAAATTTTTTAACCAAAAAAAACTTTTTTTTAAAATTGACAATAACTATTTTTTAAATTTATTCCCCCTTGGGCGAATTTTTTTTTTACATCAGCGTGGGTTTTTCTTTCCGAGAGGAGAAAAAGACTTAATAAAATTTAAAAATTTTAAATTTTGTAAAGTAAGGGGTCATTTTTTAATATTTTTTTTTAACATTAAAATTTTTACAAAGTCGTAAGACAATCCCAGATATCCCAACAGGTAGACAAGATCTGTCTCGTTGTAGTCAGAAGTCGCTCGGCCGCTGGAAATGCTAGAAACAAAGTCGTAAGACAATCCCAGATATCCCAACAGGTAGACAAGATCTGTCTCGTAATTCAAAACAGTTGATCTCACTTACAGTTCTTGCGCAAATTTCGTGGCTTTCTTCTTGCTGAGCTTATTGACCGTGCAGAGGGCGAGGGCTGGGAACGGCACATCTGACACAGGGATCCCGTCCGGGTTGCGTGACATCACGGTCGGGGTGGCATTCGCCTTGGCGGCCGCCACCCACACCACGTAGGCGGCGGTCACCATGGCGCACACGTGGACAATCCACCACACCAATCTGAGATTGGAAGGTTCAATGAGTACGACGGAATCTTTATAGAAGTTTTAAAAATGCAATTTTGTTAACAATGTGGCAACTAGAAATTTTCAATACTTACTAAAAATACAAAAAATATTAATTAAAGAGCCTATAAACATCCAAACAACATTAACAGAGATGACGAACTTAAACTAAAACACACATGGTTTCCAGTATTACACGCAAACACCAAAATACCTACTGCCGACTGCGACACGGTACAAATTCCAAGTACATAAACACACCACATTTGACATCATACATTCTTCATCCTGAAGATGGCGCCTGCAACCGTAGCCGAAACGTCGGAGAAGACAAAAACAAGGCAAATATAATCAACAACGACCGTGAAAATCTACGCACATATTTACATCAAAATATATTAGAAAGATGACCAACCGTTGTTCTTATACGAATTTCAAAGAGAACTGTCAAAATTATATGTTTTATTTGTATTTTGCAGTGAAAGAAAGACAACTATATCTATCTTCCACTATCTAATACATTTTAATCCTTCTGTTTCCCTTTGGAACGAAAGAAAATAGCTTATCTATAAAAAATTCATATCATTGTGAGCATTTCGATTATTTACTGACAGAAAATGAAAAGTTCGAATGAGAGATTGTTTTGAAATGACTTGTTGTTACTTTTTTGCTACAAAATCTTGGCTATGAGTTTGGATATAATTAGTTAGTAATGTGAAGTTTAGAGTAATCATATTAGACTTACTTTTCCTCCCATTTGAGTGTATCATCAGCTAGATAACTGTAACAGTTGATAGAAGAGTTCTGTAAGTAGTATCGTGATCTCTCCCTACTCTTCCTCTGTACTGCATCCCTGATCAGCTTCCAGCGGTAAGATATGTTTTTCGCTGTCGGAAACTCTGTCTTATCGCTCTGCAACTTCCTCGACTTCTTCCACTCTCTTTCAATACTTTTGATCTGGTAGTTCCTCATCACTCAAAAGAGTATGCCAGTGAACTGTATAACTGAATTATGAAATTTAAAAAAAACATCTAAAGTGTTATTATTTTGGGCCTGTTGAGTGAATCTTTTTATGCCAAAAAAATAGTAAAATATAGATTTAAAAACTATCAGAGATATCTACCTATAGGTCAATTATTAGTGGTGTGGCTTTCTATCCTCTCTGCCTAACCCTTCGGAGAAATGGCGTGATACTCCTAGTTTGTTAGTTAGTTAGAAAAAAAGCAAGATGAACTATTTTTTGTATCGAATTTGAAAACATAGCACGGATATCAAAATGCCGAAATCTCATTTTATATCAGGTACCTACTTATTATGTTAATTTAAAATATGTGATAAAGTAAAAGCTTTTCCTTATAACCAATTTTGGACTGGTGCACTCTTATCGCTCACGAGCAATAAAATATTTTAAGTAATTTTTACTGTACCTAAATATGATTATACAAACTTATACCTTATTTCCCCATACTTGAGTGTGTTATTTATACCACTTTACTCTGAGATTAACATCAGGCGACACTGGTTTCCTGTTGGTATTTAACTCTTCAAAGAACTTCCGCTAAAATTATTTCCATTTCCTGTTAGAAAATGAGGTTATTAAAATTTCATCGATGAATTTGATAAGTACATTAAATTGATATAGTGTATAAATAAATAAAGCTTTGCTACAAAACATTTTTTTGAATAATATACCTGTTTTTTATCTGATCACCAAGTGCAGTGTATCTTAATCATTTTTATACATAAAGATAAGGTGATCAGCCTTACGCTTCAGATCCAGTCCAAGGTGATCCAATGCAGTGCCATATGCACCATTGGATGTGGATAAGGGATAGTAGTAGTAGTAGTTTTTATCTGAATATGAGAAAACACAATATTAAACAGCGATCAAATCTCCTGGAGACGTCTAATGGTCTGATGATGCCCATATTTAGTTTAAAAAATTTGTAGTTACCTATTCTTATTGATTGAATCAATTTCATACAATAAAACGTTGGAGGATTCCCAAATTCAATCAGAATATTTGGTCCCAGAATTAAAACGACTCAACAGAACTGGCCAAGCCAAGTCTCTTGAACTATCATCAATGCCAAGGAGTCGAAAAAGTATCGGGAGTAATATGGTCGGGCCCACGAAGAACTCAGCACTCAGCGTACTTGGGCATCAACTCACAGATTATAAATATACTAGTAAACATTAACTGGAGAGAAGCAGCCGGAGACACACGTAACTGGAAAAGTTTATTAGAGGCGATCAGTACCTTTAAAGCTACACTACATTGATTTATTAATACACTTAGATTTGAACTGAACCCAAAAAATGAATGACACTTCAACTCCGCCAAAACCTCCAACTCCGCCAGACGGGTATTCAGTATTTCTTTAGCCGCCGGCCGAGTCGGACGTTCAGAAAACATTCCGAAATGCCTTCCTGTGTAGTGAAACCGTGTAAAAACCGTACGGATAAAATTAACAAAAAAAATGGTGTAACTTTCCACATGTGAGTGTTTATTTATATTTGTTTACAAAGCCCTAAAATAATTATTATTCAAAGAAAATTTTCTTCTTAAATAAATAGCCAACAGCCCGTCCACAAGAAAAAAAAGTCATTTTTTATATGCATGGTAAAATTCATGAACACTCCTCGTAAAGAACGGGTTAGTATTGTATACTGTTACTGTAACCCTATATATATAGCCCATACCTTTTGCGGTGTGTGTGGGCGGATGCTTGCCGGCAGTCGAAGGGCTCTGATAGGTCGACCCGTGTAAGTGTATTGAGGTGCGGAATCTTCGTGTCATTACTTTTTCTAAACAATTTACTCTGCAAGGCAGATCTAAGTGTATTATAAATCAATGATTTCTACGGTTAAAAAAATAACGGAAAGTCTCTTTTATTGTCATTTTTTTCAATTATTTAGGTTAAATATAGGTGACAGCAAAATAAAAATAAGCAATTTAAGATCACATAAAATTCTAGGGAATAATAATTTGTCTTATTTTTTCGTCAAACAAATAAAAACCTCATTATGCAGCCACATTTAAAGGGCGCCGCCATTTTGGCCCATTATAATATAAGGCAAAACATGATTTACTTTTCTAATGGTTCGCAGATATGCGATGATAATTATGGTGGTTCCAGAATCTTCTCATAAGTCTTATAAAATTCCCGTAATAGCCTTTTTTTTATGTAAACCACATCAATCTTAACTTTTCAAGCACGTATGATCTAAGAATGTTTTGTAAATAAATGTGATCGATTAGCGATCTTGAATTATGTAACTATTTGGTTTTCGTCTGTCAAGGTCTTCTCGGGGCATGACTGTGAGTTCTTGTACAATACTAATTATTATACAACAGATAATTCTCACTGACTTTCGGGTCAATTTCCTAACCTATCCAACATACAGCGCGAGGCACGTAAACAGGTCAAGAGTGGTCACCCAATACGTGATGATGCTATAATAGTCATACGTGATACTTTAGCATTACTATCCATTCTTCATTCATCCTTTTTCCTATCCCTTTCCATCCTCCCTCTATTCCATTTCTTGAAGTCATATTTGAGTACCTACTTATATTTTAAAATGTTCATTGACTTAACATTCCACCGCGTGACTCGCGGCCGCTTTCCCATACAAACGTATTCCTCGATTTTCTCCCTGGAATTTAAAATTAGAGAAATGATTTTTTCCCACATTTTAGATATCGACGAGATGCGTGTTTGTATCGGCTTATTTTTTAAATAATTCATTTATCTCCTTTGACAAATAAAATATTTTAAAAATAAGACGATACAAACCCGCATCTGGTCGATGTCTAAAAGTGTGAAAAAATCATTGCTTTAATGTTAAATTCCAGGGAAAAAATCGAGGAAAACATTTGTATGGGAAAGCGGGCCGCGAGTCACGTGGTGGAGTTTACTCTTAATGCAATGTTATTTTATGATTTATCTCCAAGCAAACCTTGGTACAATAAATGCTTATCACTAAAATAATTAAGGGTCGGTTGGAAGATATTGCTTAAAAGCAATAAGGCCGCCCTTGTGCACTTGTGCACTATGTAATTGTAAAGATTATAATAAATAAATAATACTCTACATTTATCTAAAAGTCAATGATGCTAATTACTAAGTATAAGAAGAAATTAGCAAGACTATCAGGGAATCGATTCTACAAGGTTTAAGACACTTTAGCGATTCTGATAACTGTCACTGTCAAAAATCGGAATCGGATTTTTGGCTTCAAAGTAGAGTAGAATCTTGGTAGAATCTCTCAAGGTCTATGCATTCCACAAGACATAAAAGATCAACATTTTTGGACAAGCAAATTCGTCGAATAAGTAAGGTTAGAGATAAACGATTTGACAGTTCGGCGAGAAATGGGCGTCTAGTGACGTTTGGGTTTACTACCATAATTGCACCGCAGAATGCGGGAAGGTCAGATATTTCTTATGACATTCACTCCTTCATTCCCTTATCTGCACCCAGTGGTGCATATGGCACTGCATTGATACACCAAGTGCAGTGTTTCTATTGACCACGTAAAGTAAGACGATCAGTGTTACGCTTCAGTGCCAGTCTGTACATATCTGCTCCCTATGTGGAGCATATTATGGATTCCACGGCAGTTTCCGCACATCTTCCCAAGTCAGGTCCGCGTCCCGCAGTTCTGACTGTAGGTAGGCAGTTATGGTAGATAGGTAGGTACTTAGATTAAATAATATATCTCAAGACGCAAACGGGGGAGGAGTGGGGGGGGGTTTGAAGAATGATTCAGTACCATATCTAGAAGCATCATCATCATCATACCATATCCGCTCCCTATGTGGAGCATATGGATTACACAAACTGCATCCAGGCCAAGCGATCGGCCGCCAGCTCCCGTGCATTCAAGTCAGTTGGTTTCGACACATTATTTGGTGTTTATGACCAATTTTGGACTAATATTCTTGGGTTATGCGTAATTTTTAATTACAATGTTTCAATTGTGTCATGTGTTAGTAATGATTTGACCCAAAAATCGATAATTACCTTCTTATATACCTTCGTAACTGCTTCTTTATTCTTATTTGACGAAATGCAAAAAAGATTGAGTAATGTTGTTGGTAATTATGAGTTTTTTGGGTCAAATCACATTTTGTTATCAAAGTTTATTTATCTAGTCTAAATTAATTATGTACCTATACAGTATACAGATAAAGGAATCGCTAACTATCTCAGAACAGGTGGTATACTACTTACTACTTTCCTTTATCCGCACCCAATGGTGCATAGGGCACTGCATCGGTATATTTATTTACATGTGATTTTCATATTAATGTTCCTTGGACCGGTACTGAAAAGTTAGACTGATCATCCTACCTTCATGTATTAAAATGATCAAGAGACACTGCACTTGATGTTCAAATGCAGTGCCCTATGCACCATTGGGTGCGGATAAGGGAAAGTAGTAGTAGAGAAGTCCATATGAACATAATATTATCTATTATAATTAATTATAGGTATAATTAAGTGTAAAACACTAATTATTTCTGAAGCACTTCCAGGTGACATTTACAAACTGGTAGATACGCACTTGGAAATGTACAGAAATTGTAGACTAAGTTACCAAACCAGTAACCAGTTACCAAATGCCGCTTAGTTATCTCGTCGGGACTTAGCTTAGAAAGTAATTCAGATGTTTCAACTTTAGGTGAGTTGTTCGTTTATAAACACCACACAAATCTAACTTACCTACTACCTCAATGCGAAATAACTGCAAACCGCACAATGAGGAAATCCACTGCTACCCGGAATTGAATTTTAAAAATGCTTTCGTGTAGACGCGAATATTTAAAAATTTTGAAGTGGGATGAAATATCCCAAAAACGCACGCAAAAATTAATAAAAAATGTTAAAATAGCATTCATTTCAAAATCTTAAACAATGACGTCACTCCTTGTATCTAAGTGTAGTGTTTCCGGTTTCCGTTTTTTAAACCCCCGTAGCCGCGTTCCATGGCATTTAAATATGGAATACAATCTACATACAAGCTTTCTATTGCAAAAAAGATGGCCGCCATTCAGTCTACCTAGAACAGCTGTTAACAGTATATGACAGTTGAGTCGACGGTATATTTTATCTGTGCTTCCCGCGTCAGTTTGCATAGATTTTTGACAGTTTTGTTACTGGCTGGAGAAATACCATGGCCTTAAACAACCCGTTTTGTGACGTCACTCCTGCAAAAACAAGGCCTACTAGAGAACAGTAGGCCTTGTGCAAAAATGACGCAGTTAGTACATAGTTGGTATTTAGCGTGGTATTTGAAATGTGCAACTTTAAAAAATCGTATCTTCATCAATAACTTATAAGAAAATATTAAATATATTTTTTTTGTTTAGTTAAATAGTAAGTTTATAGAAAAAAAATTCTTTAGAAAACAGTGGATTCCCTCATTGTGAAACTATGAGGTACAGAAAACGACAAATTAAAATAACTTTACAACTTACCTAATGCGTAGGTACCTAATAACCTAATAACTAACTAACTAACTAACCATCACGCCAGAGAGGGATAGAACGCCACACTTCTCTGTCCTGGCATACTTCTCTTGCTTCCTCCACATTCATACATCTTCTCATGCACGCACGTCGATTATTCCGACTTCTTACATGCCCATATTGCCCACTTTCAAGCACTCGTTTTACTCGATCTGCATTTCTCGGCCTTCCTCGACTTCTACATCCAGGCGCAGTCGCTTCATATATTTTTTTTAGCCGTTCTTTCATCATCCATTCGCTCAACATGACCGAACCATCGTAAAAGACCTTTCTTAATTTTGTCGATAATGCTTATCTCAGCCTTGCATTCTGCTCTAATTTCAACATTAGTGCACCTATCATTCATAGTTTTATCACACATTCGCCTGAGAGATCGCATTTCAACTGCATTCAATCTACTTTCATCCTTCTTTTTCCAACTCCATACTTCGCTTCCATACATAAGGGTTGGTACCAGAACTCCATTATGAACTGCCAATTTAGCCTCTTTTGATAATCACTTATTATATACTACCGACTTTAAGGCACCATTAACTCTGTTACCGGCACTAACCCTTCTTTCAATGTCCTTGTCCATATTTCCAACCCTAGTGAACATGCCTTATAGATATATATATACAGGGTGTACAATCCAAATGGGTCAGTATGGTGAAGTCGGAAACTATGAGAGATAGCGAGATCTGTTCTTAGGAACCATGACGTCGATTTTAGATTTAATAATAATTACATTCAAACTTTTTTATTAACTCTCATACATAACCGGGAATCGAACCTGGTCAATATTTTTGTAACCGCGTTAAACGCATTTTATAAACAGTACACAACACATAACACAATAATAATGTGAAAGTTATCAAAAATCAACACGAGGAGGTTATGAAAAGCCGTGTTTCATTTAAAGTTAATTCCAAAAACAGTATTCCATTTTCAAATTTTTAAATGAATTGGTACGCCCGCTGAACAAATGTGTTCTAATTTTAAATAAACGCTATTTGTAATGCATAATACCGATGCAGATAAGATATGCATAAGTGGTCTCTTCAGATAATTGATGATCGATTCATATTATTCACGACTATTTTGCAAATTAATAAAACTGTGGGCATTTTAGTCTAATTTACTGTCAGTTGTGTTTACACACAAGATTTCATAGCCAAATTGGGTCCTTTTTACTTAACGCGGTTACTAAAATATTGACCTGGTTCGATTCCCGGTTATGTATGAGAGTTAATAAAAAAGTTTGAATGTAATTATTATTAAATCTAAAATCGACGTCATGGTTCCTAAGAACAGATCTCGCTATCCGACTTCTCATAGTTTCCGACTGTTCACCATACTGACCCTTTGATATTCGACTTTTTGGATTGTACAACCCTGTATATATATATTTAATTTATATGTGAGATCTTTTTCAGTACTCCACAGATAATATTCGACTTTATATGATAGCAGGTTGGGTTACCAAGTTACTATGGTATGAGATTGCGGCTTTAATTTCCGACGGGGTTAATGTGAGATATTTGTGATTCAGTAGCTCAAGCACAGATAACTATCGACGTAGTTAAAAGCGACTTTATGATAGCAGGTTGGGTTACCAAGTTACTATGGTATGAGATTGCGGCTTTAATTTCCGACGGGGTTAATGTGAGATATTTGTGATTCAGTAGCTCAAGCACAGATAACTATCGACGTAGTTAAAAGCGACTTTATGATAGCAGGTTGGGGTTACCAAGTTACTATGGTATGAGATTGCGGCTTTTATGATAATTTCCGACGGGGTTAATTGCGGCTTTAATATTAATGTGAGATTTTGTGATTCAGTAGCTCAAGCACACAGATAACTATCGACGTAGTTTAAAAGCGACTTTATGATAGCAGGTTGGGTTACCAAGTTACTATGGTATGAGATTGCGGCTTTAATTTCCGACGGGGTTAATGTGAGATATTTGTGATTCAGTAGCTCAAGCACAGATAACTATCGACGTAGTTAAAAGCGACTTTATGATAGCAGGTTGGGTTACCAAGTTACTATGGTATGAGATTGCGGCTTTAATTTCCGACGGGGTTAATGTGAGATATTTCGACGGGGTTAATGTGAGATATTTGTGATTCAGTAGCTCAAGCACAGATAACTATCGACGTAGTTTAAAAGCGACTTTATGATAGCAGGTTGGGTTACCAAGTTACTATGGTATGAGATTGCGGCTTTAATTTCCGACGGGGTTAATGTGAGATATTTGTGATTCAGTAGCTCAAGCACAGATAACTATCGACGTAGTTAAAAGCGACTTTATGATAGCAGGTTGGGTTACCAAGTTACTATGGTATGAGATTGCGGCTTTAATTTCCGACGGGTTAATGTGAGATATTTGTGATTCAGTAGCTCAAGCACAGATAACTATCGACGTAGTTAAAAGCGACTTTATGATAGCAGGTTGGGTTACCAAGTTACTATGGTATGAGATTGCGGCTTTAATTTCCGACGGGGTTAATGTGAGATATTTGTGATTCAGTAGCTCAAGCACAGATAACTATCGACGTAGTTAAAAGCGACTTTATGATAGCAGGTTGGGTTACCAAGTTACTATGGTATGAGATTGCGGCTTTAATTTCCGACGGGGTTAATGTGAGATATTTGTGATTCAGGTAAAAAATAAAAAATTTTGTAATATGTTATACCTTGGACTGGTGTTGAAGCGTAAGACTAATCATGTTTCTGACATTTCGGCATGGCAGTAAAAAACTGTTTTATAGCTATATACATAAAACAGTTTTTTATACAAGTTATATACATTTTCAAATCTGATTAAACAAGGAGAAATTGCACGTGCGAGTTATTTTTACATGAATTATTATACGAGTATTTCGCGAGATGTTTAAAAAATATATATTTTGAACTTGTCCGTACCATGAACCATGACCGACTTTATGGTTAACATTTATCTTATACCTAAATGTCAAACATCAAAAGTTGATTAATGTTTTGCTAATTTTAATTTATTATGTGGGTAGGTACTTGTAAACAACATTTTCAATGTGTTTATCTTGTTTACATACATTACATACATTCTTGTTCAGAAAACTGTGCAGTCTGTCAAAAGACACACTAAATACGTGTATTTTTAGCGCGATTGTAAGTTATTATCGTATTTTTGCTCACAGGAAATTGTATACATAGCTAATAATGTAATTATGTTAATTGTTTTTTACGTTTTTAAAAGCATACAATAGACCATTATCTACTTAAACGTTTACATAAAAAAACATTAACTGTCATGTCGGCCATTCAGTTTTCCATACTGTTTTTGTCTTATACGGGACAGTTTTCAGACTGCACAGGAAACTGTACAGTTCCCTGTCCTGCTTAAACAAGTAAATAGTTAAGCATCTACTTACCTCCGAGGTTAGTTGTAGTGCTAATCCAAGTATGATTAAACATTGAAATTGAGATGAGATTTCCAAGTTCTTTCAATATTTGATTCGTGACGAAGAAATCTTGACATTTTCAAGGAAATATTGTAATGGCATTAAGCTCATTATTTTTTTTAAGTACCTACCTAAAAAAGGTTATTATTTAGATGACTAATGACCCCACCTGCTTTGGGAGTCTCAAATACTTTTGTTAATAGGTGGTTATTATACATGGTTATATAGGTGGATATTAATAGGTGGAAAAAACAATAAAGTCATTTTAGAGGAAAGTGAGAAAACAAGATAAAGTCATTTTAGAGGAGAGTGAAAAACATAAAAAGTCATTTTAGAGAAAAGTGAGAAAACAAGAAAAAGTCATTTTAAAGGAAAGTGAAAAACAATAAAAAGTCATTTTAGAGGAAAGTGAGAAAAAGAAAAAGTAATTTTAGAGGAAAGTGAAAAACAATAAAGTCATTTTAGAGGAAAGTGAAAAACAATAAAGTCATTTTAGAGAAAGTGAAAAACAATAAAAAGTCATTTTAGAAAAGTGAGAAAACAAGAAAAAGTCATTTTTAGAGGAAAGTGAAAAACAATAAAAAGTCATTTTAGAGGAAAGTGAGAAAACAAGAAAAAGTCATTTTAGAGGAAAGTGAAAAACAAAAAAAAGTCATTTTAGAAGAAAGTGAGAAAACAAGAAAAAGTCATTTTAGAGGAGAGTGAAAAACAATAAAAAGTCATTTTAGAGGAAAGTGAAACAACAAGAAAAAGTCATTTTAGAGGAAAGTGAAAAACGATAAAAAGTCATTTTAGAGGAAAGTGAAAAAACATGTATACCTATAATGAATATTTTTTCTGTTATTTCTTATTTTAACAAAACTTAAAATATACTTAAAACAATATACAATAAAGTGGCAATGTTTCTTATGGAATTTTGTTTATATTAAAGAATAATTGTCACTTGTATAATTTGTTGTATAATTGTGGTATAAAAGTATTTTTGTTTATATATTTTTTTTTAAACCATTTTTTTTAGTTGTATAATTTTTCTGAGTGGTGGGGGTCATCATTGCGGATAATAATGTATAATTAGTCCAAAAAGTGAAAATTGTCAGTTAGGTAATTTTGCGGTGGAAGCAACGATATGAGATTTGTAAATAAAAGTTCAATGCAGTACCCTATACCTACCCCATTGGGTGCGGATAAGGGTAGCAATAGTAGTAGTACCTAGTAGTATCCAGGGTAGTATTTTATTTCAAATTATAAATGAAAAATTGCATTATCTGAGAAGTAAGTGCCAACAGTTTCGTAATATTAATATCTAATAGGATTACTTATAAGAAGAGTGGGAGATCAGCATTGCTTGATCCACGGCCGTAATCATTGCATTATGCTTCAGTAGACAATAAGACCCGACTGAGGAAACACTTAACACGTCCATTAACAGTGTCAATTTATAATTTAATTCTTGTGAAATTAATCATATATTATACAACACTGCTATACTCTATTGGGATTACTCGTAAAAAAAAAAGTAAGTGCAGTTTTTCCTTGTTAAAGTACATGCAATAATATATTATAGTAAGACTATTGGAAAAATATGGAAATTATATACATGGTGTAACAAAACTCGTAGTACAACCCGAAAACTGGTGAATCTACATCGTATTTGGAGACGAGAATTTTTTTTTCTTATCACAAAAGTTTTCATAAGTAGGTATGGCAGATTAAGTAAAATTGCTCAAATTCTTATTAAAACGCGTTTTTTAATTTTGTTTTCTTTACGAATAGTATTAATTTGACTAAATACATGATATTTGATAAAATTTGCAAAAAAAAACTGGAAAAAAAATCAACTTCGTACTCAATTTTCTCGAAAACTATGGGTCAAATCAAAAAAAAATAATTCTACAAAGTCGATTCCAAATATGATGTTGATTCACTGGTTTCCCACTTGTACATCGAGTTTTGTTACACCCTGCCCTGTACACAATTTTAGTTTTTGATGTTTAACAATTATTCAATCCGAGTATAAAATTATTTTTGATTATTGATTAAAACAAATAAATGTTTATGATCAATTTATGTATATTCATTGGTGCCTTCATGTTATATGTATTCTGATACAACTATTAATTTTCTCTTATCCGCACCCCAATGGTGCAAATTGGTACTTACACATTGCAGCAGGGTCATTCAACAAATGTGCAACTAACATAATCATTATCTTCATCATACCATATCCGCTCCTTATGTGGAGCATATGGATTCCACAAACTGCCTCCAGGCCAAGCGATCGGCAATCCGCCGACAGTTTGCGTCAGAGCTGCGGGACGTGGGACTTGGGAGGATGCACGGGAGCTGGCGGCCGATTGCTTGGCCTAGAGAACCTAATACATTAATTTAAAAAAAAATGTTTTTTTAAGTTGTTATGATAAATATCTCAATTTTCAAATTGTCGGAAATAGCTGTGCCAGAAAGCAGGAAACAAGTTGTGCTAGCATACAAGCATGATAGGAACACGCGAAATAAAAACAAATTTGCAGATACTATAAGCCGGCTGCAAAGGGTCAGTAAGTCGTTTAGAGGGCAATGTACACGCTTGTATAACAGGGTGCCAGAAAGCATTAAAAACTGTTAAAAATAAATTATGTTTGAAGGCGTATTACCAGATAGGTGACTACTTTGAAGATTCAAACCCTTGGGCGTGATATTTTATATTTGTATAGTTTTGTTATGTAATTTTTAATATAATTTTGTGATATTTTTGTATATTGTAATCTTTTTGTTTTATAATAATGACGTCAAAAAGTGATTTATATCCTACTTTGAAAAATGTTTTTAAAAAAAAAGAAAAAAGATTCGAACCTAACTATCATTTAATAACCATGCAGAATATATACATAAAAAAATATCTAAAAAAGTGTCATTACTAGGAAGGTTAAGAAATAAGTTAAATCAGAAAAGTGCCAAAACAATATATGAAACAATAAAATAGGTCCTCATATTGATTACTGTGCTACAGTATTATTTTTGTGCAACAAAGGTCAAATAGAAAAAATACAGATCCAACAAAATAAAGCAATGAGAATAATTCTGAAGCGTAACAGATATTCAAAAATTAAGAAAATGTTGAAAGATCTTGGTATGATATCCGTGAAAGAAAAGATTGATTTAAATACAATGGTGTTTATTCATAAAATGCTAAAAGGGTTTATTACCAGATTATTTTATGACAAAGGTTCAGTTTAACCGCAACACCCATGAGTATAACACCAGAATTAAAAATAATTTAAAGACAATCAATAGATCTAAGACATGTACTCAGAACAGCATAATGTACAAAGGATTCAAAATGTATAATGAACTACCGGAGACCGTCAAACAAATAAACGGATTAAATGAATTCAGAAGCAAGCTAAGTAAAATACTAATGCTATAATAAAATAAATATATATGTAATATATTAGCTGTAAGATTTTGTATTTTTAAAGCTAAATAAAAATGTACAAACAAACAAACAATACTTGCTTGAATCACGTTCCTTTCCAGTTATATGAGACTTGTTACAGACAAATACGCTGTGGCGATATGATTGTTCGTATTTCGTAATATGGCCACGTGCGATAGACATAGAACCTATTTCCCTTTTACTGCTTTGAAAAGCTGACTATTTCCATTTTAGCTATAACTTAAAATTATTTTTTATGATTTAAAAAAAAACCTTTTGTTTAAGTGTTTGCTTTAGACTTTAATGAGTTTTGATAACTTGTGGGAATACGTTTTAATTTTTTGAATTTTTATTGACGTGATAACGTCTAATAAATCGGTAAACGCCGGCTGCACACACGAAAAAGCATGACTCATTGTCATCTTCCGCCTGAGCCGAGTGTGCAAGCGAGAGCGCGGAACAAGCGATAGAGAGGCACGATCGGCTTAAGCGTTCGGTTTGTGACGCATCTATCTCTCTTCCACTCCATCGGCCGATGCGAGAAAGGAGACAGCAGCAGCACACAAGCTACAAAGTGAAAGTGAAATTGTCATCACGAATGTTAATTTATGGAAGAAAAAAAAATTCAATTAACTCCTGCTTTGTATTACTCAAAATAATGATAATTCAGTAATAATAATTCAATTCAACTCATAAAAGTATGCTATTTTTCATCAATGTTTTCTTATGATGTTATCACGTAAATTATCATCCGTAAACCGACTTTACAGACAACGAAAAGATTATTTTTTTTTAAATTTAATGATACATCTGAGTTCTTATGATATACTCAAATATTTAAAAGTATTTAATCAATTTAACAAATACAAATACGTAGTTAAGTTGTATTTAAGTATTTGATATATAGCGTCCTGTTTCGCCTTAGCAATGCATTTTAGAGAGGTTTATATATTTTGATTAATTAAATCTTAGCACGTAAACCAAAATTTTCTGTGAATGCAGAAAAATAAAATGAAGAATCACAACATCATTGGTGCAATCCGTTTGTGTATCGGATAATTAATATATATATAGTTTAAAGTTTATCCAATCGCAGGTAAAAACCCAAACATTGAATTTATTTATTTATTGTCGTATCTAGCTGTTTCTTATTTATAAAATTAACAGATAGCACGGATGGTTATTTAATTTTCATTTTCATAAATTTCGGTGTTTCCATTATCACGTTTTGTTTCAGTGAGAACACGACAAACCATGTCTTTCTCCTTGATCATGGTGCTGGTGATGATGGGGGTCTGTTCCTGCGCGCCCCGCCCCCAGCAGCGGAGCTACGCGCACCCCGCCGTCATCCGCAACGCGCAGCTGGAGGACAAACTGACCCCCGGCCTGAGGAACCGCTTCTACCAGGACGCCAGGACCTCCAGGGCCCTGGCCAGGCACAGCTGGTTTGGGGACGGGGAGATGCCGGTAAACAATGGCGGATATAATCTTGTCCTTGACGCCAAACCCAACAGTGGGATTTGGTCTCCCCCACAAGTTCTTTCCATTGGTTCCTATTCCTGGTAACACTTGTACAGTCTCCACTCCCCCTCATTCTTTTCCAGTCCCTACTCCCCCTCATCCTTGTCTAGTTCCCACTCCCCCTCACTCTTGTCCAGTCCCCACTCCCCCTCATCCTTGTCATGTTCTCACTCCCCCTCATCCTTGTCCAGTCCCCAGTCCCCCTCATCCTTGTCTAGTCCCCACTCCCCCTCATCGTTGTCCAGTCCCACTTCAACTCATCCTTGTCGAGTCCCACTCCCCCCCATCCTTGTCCAGTCCCCCCCAAATCATCCTTGTCCAGTCTCCACTCCCCCTCATTTTCGTCCAGTCCCCACTCCCCCTCATCCATGTCCAATGTCCAGCCTCTGCTTCCCCTCATCCTTGTCCAGTCTCTACTCCCCCTCATCCTTGTCTAGTTCCCACTCCCCCTCATCGTTGTCCAGTCCCCACTTCAACTCATCCTTGTCGAGTCCCCACTCCCCCCCATTCTTGTCCAGTCTCCCCCCCAAATCATCCTTGTCCAGTCTCCACTCCCCCTCATTTTCGTCCAGTCCCCACTCCCCCTCATCCATGTCCAATGTCCAGCCTCTGCTTCCCCTCATCCTTGTCCAGTCTCTACTCCCCCTCATCCTTGTCCAGTCCTCACTCCAACTCATCCTTGTCCAGACCCCACTCCAACTCATCCAGACCCCACTCCAACTCATCCAGACCCCACTCCAACTCATCCTTGCCCAGTCCCCACTCACCCTCATCTATGTCCAATGTCCAGTCTCCGCCCCCTCTCATCCTTGTCCAGTCTCCACTCCCCCTCATTCTTGTCCAGTTCCCACTCCCTCTCATCCTTGTCTAGTCCATATATCGTACATCGTATCTATATGTCGATATATCGGAGATTACTGCCTGATTAGTGCTCTCTTCTCTCTAGCTCCCAGTCAATTAAACTTTTAAGCTTTTTTCAATCTTCCAGAAATTCATCAGATATTTTTATTGTTTTTATTTAACATATCAAAAAGATGGGAAAAAAATACAACGACAATGTATTGTTGAATGCACATCGATACCTTAATATGCAAATTGTAAAACACCATTTTTTGACAAAATGACTTTATGATGGCATTTTGCTGTCTGTATTTCAATACACGTGCTAGATAAATTAGGCGAGACCAACATTATTACAAATGCCCTTAAAACCACATCAAGAAAAATGGGTAACTGCCACGTTAGTATTGGCAACGCTGCAAGTTTGGCAATTCCACCATTTGGATTTTTGCCCGCCCTGTAAAGTAACCATTTTGGAGTTACACAATTTCGACATGGTAAATTACTACTACTACTAGATACTACTCACCCTAAATCGCACCCAATGGTGCATAGGGCACTGTATTAATATTCCAAGTGCAGTGAATCTTGTTCAATAAAGTGTTAAGTAAAAGCGTTTAGCATTTTTAATAAAATAAATCGTGTAAAATTTAGTAAAACCATTGTTTTTTCAGGTTCAAACAAGAGAAGCGGAGAAAATTCCGAGGAGGGAAATCTACAACGTGCTGGTCCACGCTGGTTTCTTGTCAAGGCAGAGGAACCCTCCTGATTCCCTGCAGAGGATCTGAAGATGAAGAGACCCTGAGGATTCAAACATCAAAGGCCATAATGAGGAAATCCAGTGCTGCCCGGAATCGAAAAATTTCAAAATGTTTTCCTGTGGACGCGAATATATATATCTAAAATGCACGCAAAATAAATAAAAAATATTGAAAATAAGATTCACTCCTAATCCCTCCTTGTATCTACATTTACTGTTTCCGGTTTCCGTTTTTAAACCCCCGCCCCGTAGCGACATTTCAAGCAAGTGGACATCGTCCCGAGTCATTTATATACGCAATTTCAATTTGCGGTAGAAGCCTGTATGTAGATACAAAATGGACGTTTTGGAAAATTCGTAGTTTTGGCGTTGGACCAACGATATAATATACGTAGGCATATAATATGTTAAGTAGGTATAATTAAGTTTATTTACGATGTAAAATTTGATGAATTACTTATAATAAATGTTTAAAAGCTAAAAATAACTCACTTTTGTTTGTTAGGCTGTTTTTTCATTTGCTCCTATCAATCAATCCTCAATCATAAAAAAATATCTAAGTATGTTGAGAGGTGAATACATTCAAGTGCTGCACTGACTGGGATCACCTATGTGTATCTACATATAGATATGTCGCATTTATGACGCGTATATGATGTCAATTATTAAAATTTCATTGATAATATTTACCACATGACGTCATATACGCGTTATAAATATTCCCAATAATCCCAGAGCTGAAAACGTTGACTGAAATTTAATATTCTAAAAATATCTCAAAATATGGTGATATGAAAATTATTACGTTGATTTCGCAGTTAAAACCCGGTAAATATTGTGTGTTGAAGATGATGGAAGAATAAAATTCTTCCATTGGAATTCCGCAGGGATCCAGTTTGGGCCTAATGCTTTTAATTTCAAATCATAAAATCTTAATATATTTAGTTACTTAAAAAAAATTAAAACCGAAAAAATATATATGCTTTTTTTACTACCCACCTGTACTAAAACAATTTATTTATCATCATTATAAAAGCTCAGAATGATCGCTTGTTGAGTTTTGAGAACAAGTGTCTGAGAAGGATATTAACCAACGCTGAAGATCGGGAAAGGACGCAGCAACCTCCAATAACTGGAGTCGCGAAGTCGCGGCGGTGGACCTGGCTTGGGCATGTACTCCTGGTGCCACAGGAGAGCCTCAACCCGAGCTGCCTCTTTTTTACGCCTGCAGGATCCCACCGTCCTGGTAGACTGTCGATGACCATCTCAGCAGAGCTGAAGGATGCGAGCCTGACGTGGGAGGAGGCGAGAGAGCTGGCGATAGGGTCTCCTGGAGGGATCTAGTAATGTCCACATGCTCCACATAGGAGCGAACGTGGTGAAAAAAGAAGAAGAAATAACCAATAGTAAGAATAATTATTTTTAATATTTATGAACAACGTATATATTTAAAAGGCTCGTATTTCAAATATTTAAACTATTTTCAATGATCAAATAATTCGGTCTTAGTGACAAAAATCTGTGTTGGTATGAAATAAAGATGATGGCAAAACTCATTTTAAAAATAAATTATTGAATTATGGGCTTTATAATATTAAAAATGTTTGATCGTAAGTAGGTGTAAAAGAAGAAATATTAAGTAGTACAAAAGTTTTTAAAAAAATGCTCTTTTTCCATATTAAAGGCTCTTGTTTTATATTATGATTTAATATGGCTTTTGAATAACTTCCGATCGATAAGTACATATTACCAATGGTTAAAAATATCCCCTAAGCACTTTTCCTAATTCGATAATACGCAGAAAGCTTTTAGACAAAAACGCTGCAAAGTAGGCTAAATTACATTTGACTTCTTCCAAACGCAACGCGCAGAATCGATTTTTGTGTCAGGCGCGCCATAGTAGCCGTGTACTGCGGGTTGCCTGACAACAGGAGCAACTCGCTTTACCCCAATATTTAATAATTTACGAAGAAAAACGACAAAATATTGATTATTTCAAGGTTCTAGTTTACGCAATTGGACAAGTAACAAAAATGTTAACGTATCAGTATCTGAAAAAGAAACCTAACCTAGTTTGCGATGTGTTATTATTTGACGTTTTCGTTATATCACGAATTTTTGTGATCATATTTTGAATTCCGTGTGTGTTTCCGTCAATATAAAAACATTGATGATGGCTTCAGTGTGATTACGTAAATAATTTTTGTGGTTTCTTTCAAATTAAGATAATGGGTTAATTGGATTGTTATAGTGATTTGTGACTTTAAACGTAGTTGAAAACACTTGTTTAAAAACGCTTTTATAATGGAAACAAATGTTTTTAAATAGCTAGATACTCTTAAAATTGAGAAAGTGATGTGGTTTTGAAGCCGTATAAAAAATAAATTAACTGAAAATTAAACATTTACAATTTGAAGGGAAACTTAAAAACAAAAGTAACAGTAGTTAGAGGTAAGTAAATACTTACATACCTATATTATAAGATTAATCATGTACCTACCTACATTTACATATGACTTTAAAATATTTAAACCTAAACGTCGTATCCACAACTCGTTTTTTCAAAAGGACAATAAAGTTATTCCATAGACTTATATTTTATCCTTTTTTTTCGTAAAACAAACAGTTTTTGTACGTATTTTGTGAAACATGATTGTACTTTTAAATGAGTATAAAAATAATATGGTCATTGTGCCACTATTTTGACTTCAATTGAAGGAAATCGTCAATTAAAAATTTCAATGTTCAACTTCGTGTATCTCGCTTATTTAACAATTATTGTGATTTTTCATTTTTATTTATTTACAAATAAGATAAAAAATATTATTCATAAATATATTTACCTAAACATATTTTTTTGACAAGGTGCTTGTCACAATACCAATGATTTATATTGAACTATAAAATATATTTTTTTCGCAAAGGAGCAATTAAACGATAAGTATAATATCTTTTGCATAATTGTATTATGAATTTTGTGATGTTTTTCTTTAGGAGTGGTGATTCAGAGTGCGGTGCGAATATGTCTGTTAAGTGCGAGTGGCCCTCCCGGCTGGCGATAGGCTGCCTGTGGCTGGGGGCGCTGGGGGTGGCGGGGGAGGGCAAGGGGCTCCTCCCCTCCCTGCCTTTGGCCGCCCTCACTGCGGCCGTGGCAGGTAGTAAAATGTAGCCTGCGGAGCAATTTAAAAAAAAAAAGTTTTTAATTTGTGATTTTACTGCAATTTTTTTTTTTTTTTTTTTTTACTGAATTATTTTTGATAAAAAAAATATTTAGAATAAAAATGTATAGTTTGTACAAATAATGTTGTGCTGGGGCGCAATTTTGAGTGAAATATATAAATTAGAATTCCTTTTTAAAAATTTATCCGTTCCTTTAAAGTTTACTGCATTTTTTCACCGTTTTTGCATTCTATCATTGAAAAGGGGTACCTCATTTTTATAATCATCATCAATCTATTTCCGCTTCCTTTGTGGAACATATGGATTCCACAAACTGCCTCCAAGCTAAGCCTAAGCGATCGGCCACCAATTCCAGAGCGATTCCCAAGACAGTACCACGTACTTCGAAAAGGAATTTCAGAGAAGTGGCTTCCATACTTGAAAAATACTACCGTGCCTAGTATTCCCTAGTGACTTACTACGTCATCACTAGGCATCTACGTTATCAAGAAGCATCTACGTCATCAGTAGACATCTACGTCAAACTTTTCAAAGTGTGAGTGTATTGGCCTTGGGTGCTGGAGTCTTAAGATGGTGGAATTAGAAAATAAGTAGTGTTATGAAATTTTCAGAAAATTTGTATAAAAATGCCTTTTCTAGTGATTTCTTTTTCGAAGACCACGTCCGCTCCGACATTCATGCACTCAGTAGAAGACGAGATATGTTGTCTAAACTTCTGCATACACTGAGGGATCGTCCCACCTCCACCCGCGACTGTTATAGAGTCCTTGGGGACTCTCTGTCAGTCACGCTATTTTATGCAGGACTTTAAATTTTTGTAAATGCAAATGCATAAGCAAATGCAGGGCCAAAGTTTCCAAGTGAAGTTAAGTCAAGAGGGCGACAGCATCGATCAAGTCAAAAGAAAATCATGATGCCGCCACCCTCACGATCCCTCAGTGTCTCCGTATCGAAATTATCTTTTTTTTCTTTCTTTATTAATGCACACAAACATACAAAACAAGAATACAAATTAATACAGTCAACAAAATGTGCCGTAAAAGCTCAAAACAATACAAAATAACATAAAAAGAAGTATAAAAGGACATGGTAGGAAAAAAAACATCGAGTACAAGTCACTTCTGCATAGTAAAATTTGACTTATTAGGTTACTGCTCGCGCGCACTGCAGGCGCTGGAGCCGGTGGCGGCGCGGCGCGGCGCGGGGCGGTTCGCGCGCGCGCGTGGTCCCGCCTGCTGGCGCAGCTGGGCGCGCTGGCGGGCGCGGCGCGCGCGCGCTGGCGGGCACGCTGGACGCGCTCAGTGGCGGCCGCGCGCGCCGCTGGCTGTTCGGAGAGCTGCCCGCCGCCGCCGCGCCGTCCGAGCCGTGGCCCGACCCGCTGGGCGGTGGCGGCGCTGGCCGTGCTGTGCCTTATGTTCATGTTCGGGTTGGAGGTGAGATACTTGGCTAATTTTCATAATTTACCATGGCAACTTACTATAGTTATACTAGTACTAATAGATTTAGTGGGGTAGTCCCCGTCTGGCTTGCCTGGGTCCCTCGGGGCTGCGTCTCATGGAACCGGCGTGGATATGGGTATTTTGCGTATGACTGTGACTTGTTTTGGTTAGGTTGTGTACAGGGTGTGGCAGCGGACGCATGAAATACGTCCGCCAGGTAGGATGAATTATAATACTGTATGTTGCGTTTTAGGACGCTTGGGAGTAAGATTTCCTCACAATCTTCCATCCTCGTAGTCCTTTAAACCCTCTCCTTCCTTAGGAGTTGCTGTCGCGTCTTCTCTGGGCTTGGTTGACAACGGCGGGCGGGAGGTAGTTGTAACAAAATACTAAAAAAGGGGTAGAATTGCTAATATCTCCATCACTGTCAATTTGGGCCAGCTCCTTGAGCAGGTTGTGGTGAATGTGTATATCACAATTTTAGAGCCGAGACAGTGATAGGGGCAATGAAAGCATTTGGTCGCGTATGTACCTACATAACCGCTTTTTCCAGTTAAAACTGAATCTATTAAATTTCGCGAATTAGCTTGAAAAAATCGGTAGAGTTGCGCTTGACTGAAAGAAGACTTAATAGTCTTTAAAACAGTCTAGGGAAAGTGTGGGGCTTTCATTGTTGTAACAATAGCAACTTATATAATTATAGGACTACCACTGTATACGTTGGTTAGGTTAGGTTCGGCGAGCTTCCCTCCGTCGCGCCGCGCCGTCCGCGTGACCCAACCCGCTGGCGATGGCTGAGTGTTGCTCCACCCCCGTTAGTAACTTCAAAAACATGTCAATAACTAATGATTTCATTTAAAAAGTTATTGTTGTTTACTTTTTGCAGAACAACACAACATTCACTGTACTGCTGGTTGGCTCAGTGGTGTCTGGAGTCATCTTCTTTGTTGCTGTGGGAAGTTTGGGAGCCAACATTACCAACTGGGGGGAACAAACTTTACTACCTCGGGGGTGGAATGAAGTAAGTACAGCAATACTTGTCGCTGATTTTGAATTGGAGAAAAATACTCATAAAGACTTGAAAGCGTGGGCCATTCTTTGTTTTGTATTTTGATAGAAATAACCATGTTTATTTCGTTTTCCAGTTGATTCTATGGGCAGGATGCTGTAGCTATGCCTTCCCTGCTGTTCTCCCCACGACGGGAACTGTCCTAAAGAGCTTCAAGTGTATAGGATTAATTCTCTTACCCTTGACTTGCATGGGAGCCGTGACTACTGTCTTCTGCTTTCTTGTCCCATACAGGTATAGTCATCTTTTATTTTATTATTTTGTTTGTCCCATATTCCTTCAGTGAAGCATGAAATGGATTCCGCAAACTGCAGTAAAAACTTCTACTATGAGGAACGCAGAATACCTGAGATTCTACTTATTCGCCTTACAAGGTCAGTAAAAAACAAATAGGATATCTTGGGAAATTGTGATTTTAAAATGCGAGTTTTGCTTTTGTTTTCTTTAAGGATTGTATTAATTTGGCAATTAAATTATATATTTCAAACCAATTTGTGAAAAAATCTCCAAAAAAATTGACTACAAATATGATGTATACAGGGTGTAACAAAACTCGATGTACAAGCGGGAAACTGGTGAATCTACATCGTATTTGGATACGATTGTATAATATAACTTTTTAATCTGGGCTTGAAAAAAAAAATTTTTTTCTTCTCACTAAAGTTTTCATAAGTATGGCAGATTAATTCAAATTGCTCAAATTCTTATTAAAACGCGTTTTTAATTTTTGTTTTCTTTATGGATAGTATTTATTCGAGTAAATACATGATAATATTTGAAAACAATTTCCAAAAAAAAATCGAAAAAAAATCAACTTCATACCCGATTTTCTCGAAAACTAAGGGTCAAATCAAAAAAAATTTTACTCTACAAAATCGAGTCCAAATATTATGTAGATTCACTGGTTTCCCCGCTTGTATATCGAGTTTTGTTACACCCTGTATTTACTGATTTCCCGTTTGTACATCGACTTCTGTCACACGGTGTATATTGGCAATATAAGATATAATATAACGTATTTGCACTGACGCGAATTTAAGAAATTCACAAAATTTAATGTAATTTCCAGAGAGTACAGTGACTCTGCAGTACCTTTGGTCCAGATATTCGAGACCCATCCTCCCGACTGGGCCAGTCCTGCCATGGCCTCCTTCACCGTGGTCGGTCTAGCGCTGGCCATGACCGAGGTGCTGCCCCTGGCCCTGGGGCTCATGGTGACCATGGCCGGCTCCGACTGGAAGGTCCTCACCAGGGTCCTGACCTACGAGAGCCCCACTACAGGCAGTCAGGTGCTCGCTGTGTTTAGTGCAGGTAACTAGTAACTATACTAATAATATGTTGGCCATGACTAGTGTTGCCAGATGTCAATTTTAAAAAGGAGGTAAAAATGAGAATTTTCCTTAGAAAAGAAGGACAATGGAAATAAAACAACCAACCACCATCCAGCCACCAATTCATCCTTTCCAATTCTAATATAACTTTTTAAAAAATTAACACAAAGTTGGATACATAGTGTAAAGGTAAAATAATTCTTATTATAAGATCATAACAATAACATAACAAAAATCTCCGTTATTTTATTTTATTTTAAATTTATTTCCTTTCTTCTTCTTCTTGTATAAATATATCAATATAATATATGGAATTTTTAAATTATCTTTTTCTCTTTTGCCTCGTGCATGCTGCTTGAAAGAGTGTAAACACATTCACATTGACATTCACAGTGTACCCACAAACAGGCTATGCCTTGGTGGGATTTTTGTTTATTTTTTCTTATGTTTATGTGATTTTATGTATTTTTTTGGTAGACAAAAATTTTTGAAAAAAAAAAAAAAAAAAAAAATTGACCATATACATATTACTAGTATATGTGAAATCCGATCGAACATTTTCGTGGCTGACTTTTTTCTTTGTTTTTTCACCACTTCAATGCAGTTCCTTTAAAACTTATAATCAAGTTTTGTCATAAGGTTCTGAATGAAATAATCTTTTTTTATATATAGTCGGCCTGCACCAGATGGCACCAACCAAAACGAGGACATACAGTAGGTAAGGGACAGGACAATTTATAGAAAAGTAGGACATATCCTCCTTTAGGATACCATCTGGCAACCCTAGCCATGACTGAGGTGCTACGCTAACTGTAAAGTCCTCACCATGTCCTGACCCACAGGGGCCTAGCTAGCTAGCATAGTCAGATTAGCATCATACAGCATTGCTCATTGATTGGCCTCATAAAACTTTCCATGGAAGGCTGAGACTGGAATACCCTGTCAAGGCGAAACAGCTGTCAAAGTAAAACTAATAGATCCAAAGAATCAAGCGTTTGATTTGAATAATATACATGATAGATAAATATGAATGCGTTATCCGAATATATTTATTTACAATGATTTCCTTCCACAGGAAGTTTATCAGCTATCCTGGCCTTTGCCTGCCCCATGATACACCTGGTGAAGTTGACTAGCGCCGGGCAGATGCTGGTGTGGATACTGGAGGCGGCCACTCTGCTGCACCTTCGCACTCAGCCAGAGATACAGGAAGAAGAGCCGGCAGGTACTAATAACTAAGTACCTAACCGGCACGTCCTAATAACTAAGTACCTAACCGGCAGGTACTAGTAACTCAGTACCTAACCAGCACGTCCTGATAACTAAGTACCTAACCAGCACGTCCTAATAACCTAAGTACGGCACGGCACGTCCTAATAACTAAGTACCTAACCAGCACGTCCTAATAACTAAGTACCTAACCAGCACGTCCTAATAACTAAGTACCTAACCATCACGTCATTTCACACGGTAGGCAGAGAGGATAGAATACTGCTCCGCTCTGCCTTGGCAAACTGTTTTAATTTTTTTAAATATTTATAATTGATTTATTTGTACATATATATAAAGTTAAATTCTCGCTTAACTGCTAAACAGTTTTAAAGCAGGGATTTGCTCTCTATTACATTAAGGTTTTTTTTTAAACATACATACCTTTACATTTTTTGGTATTATTAGATATTATTTAACAGAATGTATTTAAAAACATGTATTTTTATATAATTATAGGTAGTATTTCCAAAATAGGGTTTGCAAGATATTTTTTAAATGCTTTTTTCGTCTTCTATTGATTCTTCCACATTCATAATTCTTTTGGTAAAGGTTGATGTTTTTGTCCGCCTCGTAGCATAGTGGTAGCGCATTTGGCTACCGTGCATGATGTCGCGGGTTCAGTTCCCGCAGGGGATCATCATGAAATATTCAATTACACGCGGTTTTCAAATTAATATTTCATGTTTGTTACCTTGGACTGGTTCTGAAGCTTGAGACTGATCATCTTACCTTCATGTAGTAAAATGATCAAGATACACTGCATTTGGTGTACCAATGCAGTGCCCTATGCACCATTGGATGCGGATAAGGGAAAGTAGTAGTAGTACTTTTAAAGCTCTCAACAGCACAGCAGACAGTTTATCTTATACGATTTTATTTACAGACATCAAAATATTAGATAAACTTAGAGGAAAATTGATAATTTTATGATGAATTCTAGAAATCACATTATAAAAATTCTCAGTCTTATACAACTTCTGAAATAACTCCGGCAGTCCGATACAACACTACACAGAGCAAAATACGCTTCTCAATCTCCATAACAATTAATCAAATGAGACTTAATTGTTAACTTGTCCTTTAGTGTCTTAAGAGAACTTGGGCACTCTTAGGGCATGTTTCATCACCTCCGTTTAAAACCCGGATAACTAAATGTCGGTTGTAATTTGCTACCACATTTAAACGATATTTATAACGATTTCACCACAAATAATGACAAATCTATCCTCCCATCCTCCGGTTAGCTAGTCAGCACTTTCGTCCGGCAACAGTGCGGCGGCGGCCGGCGGTGTTGTCAATGCTTTCAATATGTTTCCTTTTGCAAGCTAGAATCAAGTTTTAATATGTTTTTTTGATATGATACTAATCCAATACTTACAATTTAAAATATTGTATTAACATTATAACATTTCCATTTTAAGCTATTTTCAACCCATAAAAAATTTGAGTCGAGTTGTCAAACGATCAAATACGACGCCATTTTTAAATACGTTTTACAATGAGGGTGGGATAGAAAAAACTAATTTTACCGGACTACTTATCAAATACTGTAAAAAACCAACCCGGCAAAATGTTTCAAGACATTTCGTTTCGTTATTTTAGTTATAATCGAGAGTTTTATTATGTTTTTATAATGTGATACTGATCCAAAACAACATAAATTATTGGATTATCATTATATTATTTCCATTTTGACTGTTTTTCAATGCATTAAAAATTTGAGTCGAAATGTCATAACGGTTACAAACGGGACGCCATATTTAAATGTGATTTAAAAGGGGATCAAACCTCTGACTATCTTTAACCACGTTTTAAATGAGATTTACAATATTTTTGCGATAATCAGAGGTGATGAAATGCATTTTAAAACTTAACTGCGATTTAGTAGGACATTTACGATAATCAGGTTTTAAACGGAGGTGATAAGAAAGGCCCTTACTGTTCTAAGTTTCTTACATGATATTATTTTCCAGATGTACGGTACAAGAGGCTATCTGGAGCGCAGGGAAGAGGAACAGTAGACAGACCTTCGCGAGGGGCGAGGCTCGTGGCCGGTTTGTGGTTCTTGCCCAAGTCTGTGAGGCAACAGCCCCCACCAGACCCTAATGGCTTCCTCAAAAGTAAGTGGAGTTTTTTTTAAGATGATAATTTTATAATTGTTGATTTAAAGTTGGGGATAGAGATAATTGATACTACGCGAGAAAAGATGGTCAGCTCCCTCTTTTTGTAAATAAAACGATTGATTTCAAAATATATTAAAAACATACCACACCACGTGACTCGCGGCCGCTTCCCATACAAACGTATTCCTCGATTTTCTCCCTGGAATTTAACATTATAGCTATGTTTTTTTAAACATATTTTAGATACCGACTAGATGCGCGTTTGCATCGTCTTATTTTTTTGATATTTTATTTGTTAAAGGAGATAAATAAATGATTTTAAAAAAATAAGACGATACAGACACGCATCTGGTCGATATCTAAAAAGTGTGAAAAAATCACTGCTCTAATGTTAAATTCCAGGGAGAAAATCGAGGAATACGTTTGTATGGGAAAGCGGCCGCGAGTCACGTGGTGTGGTATGCTCTTAAAACACAAAAATATTTTGAAAAATTAAAAAAAATTGATTCATATTTCTTCTTAGTGACAAGACCCTATTGTTTCTCTTCGATTTCTTATATTGACGAGTGTATATTGTCGTATTTAGCTGGTGAAGAGGAGCGCGAGTGCCTGCTGCTGGATGAGTATGCGGCAGCGCCCCCCGAAGGGGCGGAGTCCGAGCACTCGGAACCGTCCGACCCGGGGCCTGAGTCCAGCGATGGGGAGTCCTCCACAGACATCGATGCAGTGGTCAAGGAGTACAAGGACCGGATAACGGTAAGACTTTCTTACCCATTTTTAAAATTCCTTTTCTTCAACAAGAATTTTGTAGGGTTGGGAATATTGAATGCGTAAGACTGATCATCTTACCTTCATGTAATAAAATGATCAAGATACTAGATCACTTGGTGTACCAATGCAGTGCCCTATGCACCATTGGTTGAGGATAAGGAAAAGTAGTAGTAGTAGTAATATATTGAATGCCCTCAATACGCGTAGATAAAGTTGTTAAAAGTATACATCTAGTCGAGTCCGCGCCATTTTATAGCGGTAAAGGTAGGAGAGAGAGAGATATGGGTCGACGGGAGTAGAACCCAGAGATGAATGTGCTCGGAATGAAATTCCGAGCAAACTCATCCACCGCTTCTTCATCGATATAGCTCAGTCTTGAGACAAGTAACTCTGTAAAATTTCTAAGGAGAACAAAAAATATAGCACAAAATAAATTGATGCATGGGTGGGTTGGTGGAATAAAAACAGTATTTTACATTTGAATTTAACAAAATTTTCGCCTCACCATTTTCTTGACCTTCCTCTTGGTCTTGTTCCCTGAGGAAAGTAAGAGCCCCCGCAGACTAGAGGCTTTCTATCGGGCGATAGTTCAGTCGGGTTTTTAATCAGTATGAAGATGTATGCAAGTGCGCATACTACAACGATCGGGTATCGGCCGATGGCTAAGTTTAATAGGCCTTGCGATTGTCTTTAAACTATCCTATCGATAAACTATCGGCCGATAGCTTAATAAGTATGGCGCGCTCTTCCTCGCGCGCACACTTGCCGATCGTTTAATCGGGCGATAGCTTTCTCCTTCGTAGTATTGCAGCAATAATAACTTTTCTTGACAATATTGTTCCAACATTCATTGCGACCGCTCTCTTCAAAAGTCGTTTATTAACTGGAAAATCATTCAAGAGCAGTGTGGCCGGCTGTTCTCTAGTCTGCGCACTCATCACCAACCCGACTGTTTTGTTGATTCAGTGTGCGTGCTAGCAGCCCAACCCGACTAAACTATCGCCCGATAGAAAGTCTCTAGTCTGCCAGGTACCTAACACAATGCCGTTTGTGGGTACCTTTGAGGAAGCATTTCTTTAGACATGTCCAACCCACTGTAGACGGCTTATCTCAGCACGACCGGAATACATATTTTCATGATATCATGGAAAGGGTCTCCATATCAACCCAAATTAAAAATTCAAAGTGATACATGTAATTACAATAAACTTATTCCTTTCCAGGTAGTATCATCTACACCGGATTCTAGTGGGGATACTCTTGGAGTTCCGACTGCAGCATCAGGGGAAGAGAGGGACGGCAGGAACTATCATCGTGGTGGTGGCGAGCTTCCTTATCTCATTAGGTGTCTTCATTTCACAACCCAATGTGGTATACATAGGTATACCTGGTATGTTTGTTAATCTGTACTTTAAAATTATTGTTACTTACCTTTAAAATTGAATAATAAACAATAATACTAATTGACTAAAATCTGATAACTTTGAACAGTTAGAAGAAAGTACTTCAAAAAATGTATTTATTTTGAGATTAAATTAATATAATTCGGAGTTTATAATGTCTTTCTCGACCTTCCTTGGCTTCTACATCCAGGCACTCTTGCATTTAAACTTCTTCTAGCCGTTCTTTCATCACTCATTCGCTCCACATGACCAAACCATCGTAAGAGCCTTTTGTCAAAAATGCTTATCTCAGCCCTTCACTCGGCTCTAATTTTGACATTTGTACACCTATCATACATAATCTTACCACATATTCGCCTGAGAGATCGCATTTCAACGGCATTCAGTCTACTTTCGTCCTTCTTTTTCCAACACCACGCTTCACTACCATACATAAGGGTTGGTACCAGAACTCCGTTATGTACTGCCAATTTTGCTTCTTTCGACAAGTTCTTATTTGCCACTATCGATTTTAAGGCACCATTAACTGTTTCCGGCACTAACCCTTCTCTCAATGTCCTTATCCACGTTTCCGTCTCCTGTAAACATACTTCCCAAATATACATATTCTTCAACCTGCTTTAATCTGTCTCCATTTACAGTCATATTTTGGTTTTTTGGTTCACCCGGTGATCAAACTTGTATAACTTGGCTATCCTGTTTTGATCGCCAGCTTTTCATATTTTATTTATTTATATTTTAATGTTATACACACAGTGCTTTGTTTGGTACAAATTAACAAAAAAAATTCTAATTGAGGTAACATATAGAACATAACACCAATTACGTGGACAACACAATGTACAAGACAAATTTCTAAAGACGTGAAGTGAGCAAACAGTGGTTATGTAATGCCATATGTATGTGTGTTGTTGTATGTGTGTGGATTGTGGTGTTGTGTTGGGAAATCTGAATATTTAAACGCATATATGTTTAATTATATTTCGCCGATGTTTCAGTCTTGGTGGGCGGTACACTGGTGTGTGGGTGGCAGCCAGCTAGAGCGGGCGTAAGTGCCGGAGTAGGGAGCTGCGTCTCCAGCTGCCTGCTGTGCTGCCTGCTCTCCGCCCCCCTCCTGGCCGACGCGTGGCCCGCCCTCGTCATGTTCTCAGTGGCAGGTAGGTACTCTGTACATCTCTATTCCCCTAGGACAGCGTTTCCTAGCCCTTTTCAGCCACGGACCCCTAGGAAATCAAGCACAATTTGTGATGAGGAATTAGTGATATTCCGGTTGATGTTACTACTACTACTAATGGTGTAATCTCCAATTGGAATCCTCTTGTAAACTGTTTCTGTATATGTTTTTAGTATATACATTATACAACAGGAATAGAGAATGCCTTTTCACAGAGGCATGTAGTTGAGAAAAGCAGTAAACGTTTACAATGAAAGCCCCACCCTTTCCCTAGACTCCTTTAAAGACTATTGAGTCTTTTTTCAGTCCAGCCAACTCTACCTATTTTTTTCAACAAGCTAAACCGCGATTTTAAGATTTTTTAGTGTGTTAAAAATACGGATGAATTTACGATTATGTACGAGAACAAATGCTATCATTGTACTCCTACCACCGTCTTGGCTTATGTATTATAATTGTCATTGTTTCCAAACCAACCAGAGTCGGCCCAAATTAACAGTGGTAGGGATGTTAGTTTCTACCCCGATCATTATTTATTAGTAATTACAACCACCCGTGGGGAGGCCGGTATCCCGCCTCGCCAGGCCCCCCATCCCAGACATCAACCCGTGCATCCGCGGTCAGGGTCTCAATGGAGGGGGGATTAGGGAAAAGAGGGGAGGGGACAGAACGAACGCATGTGTGCATCTCACACTATCATCCTATCTGGCAGACACTATTTCATACGTCCCCTGCCGTACCTTATCACAATACCTATCCAAAGACCATCCTATCCTTACAAAAGACACAATACAATTGAGTTGAGGGATGGGATATAATTTGAGACCTCCACGCACGCACACACAAACAGCCCGGGATGGGCCGCCCCCGCGAGGGCACACCAAGTTCCCCCCGGGGACTACCCCACTAAGCAATTTATTAGTTCTAGATACTTCCTTTAAGTAAACGTTTCAGTGCTTTTTCTGATATTTCCTTATAATCTTTAGAAAAACGACGCTCCATGACAGTAGGTTTACGGGGATTGCGCCACTAGTCACGCCATCTATTAAAAAACGCTACGATCTAAATCAAACACCTAATATTTTCCAGCTGCTTGCTCTGTGCCCTCCTGACTGATCCATCTCTACTGATTGCAGGGTTCGTGATGTACGCGCGCCGCTCCGCACTGTGCGGCGAGCTGCCGCGCCGCCGAGGCCGCACGCCCCTCCTGGGCGCGCGCCCCCAGCGCCACGCGCACCTTGACACCGTGTACATCCCCAGGTGACATGACTCGGACAGCCCCAGCTACAGCGACTCGGAAGTTGACGACCTCGCGACTCTCGTGGACTAGCTCCCTCACCAAGACTAGTTGTATGATCCAATGTAAAGGTTAACAGAGAAACGGCTAGTAAGTGTGTGAAGAAAGGTAACTGACAGGTTTTTCGTAAGCTCATGGCGTCAACCGAAAGGCATTATGGATTTTTTCAAACCAAAATTGCATTGGTGGAACAAAAAAAACTTTCGATTTTAATTAATTTTGCAAAATGAGAAGAGAACTGTAGACATTACAATAAATAATTTCAGCTGTAACTATAGTATTACTCGCAAACGAGCGGAGGCTGTTACATTTTAAAAAAAAAATTTGGTTGTCTGTAAAGGCGGTTTACGGACGATAATTTTACGTGATAACGTCATAAGAAAACATTGATGAAAAATAGCATAGGTACTTTTATGAATTGAATTGAATTATTATTACTGAATTATCATTATTTTGTATAATGCAAGCAGGAGTTAATTGAAATTTTTTTTTTTCATAAATTATCATTTTTTGGCACTCGTTAATTCGTCTAGAAGTGCACAATTTAGTGATTTTATTTCATTTTGGTGATGACAAATTCACTTTCACTTTGTAGCTTGTGTGCTGCTGCTGTCTCCCTTCTACTCGGACGCATCGGCCGATGGAGTGGAAGAGAGATATATGCGTCACAAACCGAACGCTTAGGCCGATCGTGCCTCTCTATCACTTGTTCCGCGCTCTCGCTTGCACACTCGGCTCAGGCGGAACGTGACAATGAGTCATGCTTTTTCGTGTGTGCAGCCGGCGTTCATCGATTTATTAGACGTTATCACGTCAAAAGCTAGTAGTTATTATGACTGTTAATTTAAAGTTATTGACTACTCTTCTCATTAAAATTCGTTTATGCAGAAGTCACAATTCTGAATATAACGTCACATTAAATTTAAACGTTGGTCCTTTATGGCAAAATGGTGGGGATGTGATAATATATTGCCTTTAGCAAAAATATAATTAGATATAATGGGGTTTACAAAGTTTACTTATTTTATGGAAGAGATTTTATGGTAATTCAAAAATTCAAATTGTAATGCATGTAATGCTACAGCATAAATAATGGTTATTATACATTTGTAAATAGTTGCAGACTGAAAGCTAAATATGATCAAGACTCTACATTCTCTTAGTGTTTCCAATCCAACAACCGTTACTGCCATTGATTTATTAATACACCTAGATCTGCTTGCAGAGTAAATTATTTAGAAAAAGTAATGACACGAAGATTCCGCACCTTAAATTCTTACCAATACACTTACACGGGTCGACCACTTATCAGAGAGCCCTTCGACTGCCGGCAAGCATCCGCCCACACACTACAAAAGGTGTGGGCTATATCTCGTATAGGGTTACAGTAACAGTATAAAATACTAACCCGTTACTTATGAGGAGCGTTCATAAATTTTACGATCAATCTAAAATGACCTTTTTGTTTCTTGTGGACGCGCTGTTCGCAATTATTTAAAAAGAAAACTTCTTTGAATATTAATTATTTAAGGCTATGTAAACTAATATAAAAAAAACATTTAAATGTGGAGAATTACACTATCTTTTTTGTTAATTTTACCCGTACGGTTTTTACATGGTTTCACGACACAGGAAGGCATTTTGGATTGTTTTCTGGACGTCCGACCCGGCCGGCGGTTAAGGAAATACTAAACACGCGTATGGCGGAGTTGGAAGTTTTGGCGGAGTTGAAGTGTCATTCATTTTATGGGTTCAGTTCATATCTAAGTGTATTAATGAATCAATGGTTACTGCTGATCAAACAACAAGCCTTAATATTTTAGATCAAGTCAGTAGAATATCGTAGGTACCAAAAGCAAATAAACACAAGCAAAGAACAACAATATTTCACATTTGCAATGGGGTTCTTCCAGATAACATAAATATTCTTAAAAACGTTATAAATATTTAAAGTATATTTTTACAATTCCAACGATATAAAACACAATACTCAAAAGTTTTTATTAATAAATAAAAATTAAAAAACACGAAAATACGAATGATTTTTAACGCCCGTTATTAGCTAATGACGTCATACCCGTTCACCGTGAAAGGCGTGAAATTCATTCCGTAGTAAAGCGCCTATATTGCTGTGACGTCACACCGCATGCGCGCCAAATGGAGGATTTTGCGAGCGATTTGAAAAAGCGCTATTTCAAATCGCGCTAGAAAATTCATGACATCGTAAAAAAAAAAAAAAAAATCCCTTGATATTGTAATTTTTCAATAAATTTTTTGAAGTAAAAAATAAAAAATCGGAAAGAACCCCATTCTATAAAGTTATCCAATCAACTAATTGATTGAGGTAACATAATTCTTTTGCAAAATGTCATTTAGACGTATGTGTTTTTGCAAAATATGGATCGGGTAACTTAACCTTTAGTTATCTCTACACTCTAGCAGTGTTCCTCACCTTTGGAAAGTTGACCGAAGTACGGGTAGCGTTATATGAAGTACTACTAACGAGTTAGTGACCTTTGTCAGTAACTTTGGCCAACTTCACAAGAGTGCACAGCTAGCTTTACATTTGGGCCAGAGAAAGTACGGGTAGGTACATAATATACGTGAATAAAATATGACATTTACAATTACTTGTCAAAGTGCAATAAATGAACTCAGCTGTAAAATTTTGTATGGATTTTTAGGGAACTTTTGAAAAAATGGACTTCATTGTAGATTGATGTGATGTGATTCAAACTTAAATGAATAAATTTGAATGAAATCAAAAGAAGTCTTAATTGCATGTAACTTCTTATTCAAATCTTTATTTACTTTGTAAAAAACTCGATGTACAAGCGGGAAACCAGTGAATCTACGTCATATTTGAAGTCGATTTTGTAGAAAAAAATTTTTGGAATAGACCCATAATTTTTGAGAAATTTGAGTAAAAAGTTAATTTTTTTTCTAATAAATTTTTGCAAATTGTCATTACATATAATTTATTTAGTCAAATTAATTCTATCCATAGAGAAAAGTAAATGAAAAAACGCATTTCAATAAGAATTTGTGCAATTTTGCTTTTAATCTGAGGTACTAATTGAAGCTTTTATGAGAAGAAAATAATTTATTTTCATGTTCAGATTCAAAAGTCATATTACAAATTCGACTACAAATATGGTGTAGATTTACCAGTTTTCGGGTTGTACTACGAGTTTTGTTACGCCATGTGCCATGGACCCATGACAATGATCTGGCCTGACTCACTAGATAATCCGTGTCAAGTCAGGGCATTTTCTGTACAGCATTATACAATTATAAATTACATGATGACTAATCTCATAAAAGTAATGATTAGTAATAAATTTTATACTAATACGAATGAAAGCAAATACTGTACATTGCTAAACAAAATGGGTAAAAACACCAATAAGATAAAATAATATTTGTGCTTTTAATTGAAATCAGGGAAGGGATCACCGATATATCGACATGTATATACAGGTAAAAATTAATAGAAAATACTTGTCTACTGTCAATATACATTGGTGATCCCTGCCCAATTTTAAATAATAATAATTCTCCCTTATCCGCACCCAATGGTGCATAGGGCACTGCATTGATACACAAGTGTAGCTAATCTTGATAATTTATTACACGAAGGCAAGACGATCAGTCTTACGCTTCAATGTCAGTCCTAGCGTCCTATGCATCATCACATATGAAATATTTCATGTCCAAGCATTTTCGTTTTGTAAATGGCTAACGATGTAATTTTTCCATACTTTTCTACAGATATAATCATAGGACTAAGCCAATAAAATTTTAATGAGATTGTGAAAAAATATAAACTTTATAACGTTAATTAATAATGTACTACACTCCTATGAAATAATAATCACGATTTTGCACCTCGCACCATTTACATTAAATTTAATGTAATTGTGTTAAAATTATATTTAATGAACCTGGCATAATCTTAATCAAATATACCTACATCACAATGTACCTACCTACCTACATCGGTAAGGGTTTGCCTCTGCTAAAAATTCCTAGAGAAAATATCTTTAATATTAACTATTTAACCAAGTCAATTAAGTTTTTGAAAATACTTATGTGAGCATTTTCAAAAACTAATGACATTTTCATAAACTTTCAAAAATTAAAACTAAAACGCATGGCACGTGCACATCATGCACCTGCGATGTTATGACTGGTGTTCTCGAGAGGAAAAATAGAGTATAGTGTGACACGCTGCTGTAAGTTCCCAAAGTAGCTTTTTTAGCGCCAGGCGCTATAAAATAAAAAAAGTAAAAAAGCAATATGGGTCGGTTGGAAGATATTGCTTAAAAGCAATAAGCCCGCCCTTGTACTCTTGCTATGTAATTGTACATGAAGTTTTAAATAAATATTCAATTCGCAATAATCACAAATGTATGAATGTACATTTTCAATATTTTGTAATATTATTGAAGTCACATATTTTTGTAACTTGTAGCTTACTATCAATTTTGTAATCTAAAAAACGTAAGGTTATATAAGTAAATACACGGTGTAACAAAACTCGATGTACAAACGGGAAACGGTGTAACTTAACAACTTGGGGTGCAGCTGTCAAAATTTCAAAATATTTTTACTCTATGGATTGTAGAATGTGTAGGTGTGTAGGTGTAAGCTGTGATTGGTTGGACACGCCTTCATTTGGTTACATTTCGCTTTTAAAAATATATTTGATTTTAAATTATTTTATTTAACCTAACCTATCATTAACCTACTGTATAAATTTCATAACCTATTATTTTATTTAACCTAACCTATCATTAACCTACTGTATAAATTTCATAACCTATTATAATGGATATTGCTTTTAAATAGCCATTTGATGAAAATTATTTTATTAAACCCAACCTATCTTAACCTACTGTATAAATTTCTCTCTTCGACTCTTTTTCTACATCTTGTCATATCTATGGATTTAGCAATAGTCTAGTCCTCATACAAAGCACCCCAAGTTGTTAAGTTACACCCGGGAAACTAGTGAATCTCTGTCATATTTGGAGTCGATTTTGTAGAATAATATATTTTTATTTGACCCACAGTTTTCGAGAAAATTGAGTAAGAAGTTGATTTTTTTTCGATAATTTTTTGCAAATTGGGTTGTTCCCGATAGCATGAATATCGTTGAAAACGTTTATAAATATTTAAAGTACATTTTTACAATTCAAACACAATGATCAAAAATGTTGTTTTCATTTATAAATTTATGTTTTAAAAACACGAAATTACGAGTGACTTTTAACGCCCGTTATTGGCTAATGACGTCATACCCGTTCATTATGAAAGGCGGGAAATTCATTACAAAGTCAGCGCCCATATTAATGTGACGTCACACCCCATGCGCGCCAAATGGAGAATTTTGCGAGCGATTTGAAAAAGCGCTATTTCAAACCGCGCTAGAAAATTCATGACATCGTAAAAAAATTTAAAAAATTCCCTTGATATTGTTATTTTTCAATCAATTTTTTGAAATAAAAAATAGAAAATCCGAAAGAACCCAATTGTTATCAAATATCATTTATTTAGTCAAAATTATACTATCCATAGAGAAAACAAAATAAAAAAAACCGCATTTTAATAAGAATTTGTGGAATTTTACTCAATCTGCCGTAGGTACGTAGGAGGGAAAAAAAAATTCTTTCATGCTCAGATTCAAAAGTCATATTACAGATTCGACTCCATATATGATGTAGATTCACCAGTTTTCAGGTTGTACTACGAGTACTCCATGTATTATAGTATAAACACGAGAATAACATGAGTTTTGTAAGTGTTTGATATGTTTGTAACGGAGTCGCCCATTTTATAATAACTCTTTTACAGTGTATAGACTGAAATATATTGTTTAATACCAAACAACCAAATAATAGATCTACGCTTGTTTTTATGAATAGGTATCTCAAAACAAAGCAAAATGGGCGACTCAACTGGTTCCACATGACCACCACAAGTCATGGCGGGAAATAAGTTAAAATGTATGAAAACTATGCCATTAAGAATGATTTTAATAAAAGAGGCCTTAAAAAGATTGTACGGAGCTTAGAAGGTGCAATTTAAGAGGTGATCATGTTTCAATATTTATGCTAGCGCAAGAGTTGGGTAAAATAATAATTGTGTAAATAAATAGTTTTGTTAAACTGACTTCACCCTCACTCTCACTCACATACAACCACACCCTCTCTCATTCACACGCACCTCATACACCCACACACACCATCCCTCACATTAGTTTATCGAGCTACAAATAAATAAAAAATGACAATTTGACATCTTAACAGAGACGAGAAGGGCTTATGACCTGTCATTGGCTGGATTAAGTGGCCACTTGATGTATTACAACATTCCCCATTTCACCTAGTATTTGATATCCATATCTGCCAATTTACAATAAAATGGCGCGACGCTTCACATGTGAACACTCTCTGTCATCCATTGAGAAAATTGCTAAGCATTTTAGCAGGAACCTTTGTTCACACGTGAAGCGTCGCGCCATTTTATTGTAAATTGGCAGATATGGATATCAAATACTAGGTGAAATGGGGAATGTTGTAATACATCAAGTGGCCACTTAACCCAGCCAATGACAGGTCATAAGCCCTGTAAACGCCTAGATGTCCATATTCCCTTCCAAACTTCTCGTCTCTGTTGAGATGTCAAATTGTAATTATTGGCCCGTAATGGGTGAAATCCAGTTTTTGTCTACAAGTATTTGGACACACTCAAAATGTTGTTTAAATAAAAAATGCATTATATTCAGTTAATTTCAGTACCACATGGTGACTTTTATTAAAGAAAAATGTAACAAAATATAAAACGCAGGCTTATTAATCAAGTCTATGAATTCAAATAAACCGTTGACCAAAATTTCAGATCTGGAAAATAAAAACTTTAGGAATTTATTTTTCAAACGTATTTCTCTAACTTGTATACTGTGGAGTCCATCTATGTGATGATGATGATGATGATGATAATGAGTGAAGACTGGTTCTCTCGAAGCAAAATATCTAATATTATTGATATCCCAACAGAGACAGAGAAACTCATGTGGATTATCTAGGCGTTTACAGGGCTTATGACCTGTCATTGGCTTGATTCAATAGCCACTGTATTACCTACAACATTCCCCATTCCGCCCATCATCTGATAACCATATATGACAATTTTTTGAAACTTGTATACATTAAACTCGCGATTCGTAATATCAAACTCCAGAGGGTGATTTATTCACTGACTGTAGCTCAAGCAAAAAATAACTAAATAACGTAGTTAAAAAACTCTATTCTAATTTCTTAAAAAAAATTATTGAGCGATCAATAAAAATGACATATCGCGTGTAATACCGTCAATTTTTGAACTGGCTCACACCACGTGACCTGCACCGAGCGCGAGAAGAAATCACATATTTTTGAAACTTAAACGTCAAGATTCAGATATGAAATTCGAATTTTGTCGGATTTTCCGTACAAGGCGTACCAGAGCGGACCCCCACTCCTCACCGCCACCGCCACCCCGCCGCCGCTAGAACTTCAAACAGAGCCAGTATTACACTCGTCGCTTTTTATGAATACTTTTTACTAAATTAATTATTGGAAATGCCCGGATCAAAAAAATTTTATAAGGATTTTTTTCTGTGATCGCCATGAACAATCAACATCCGGAGTTTCGCGGTCTCATCGTGGGACACGTGTATATTAAACTCGCGTTCGTACTGATCTGTTACAAGTGATTTTCAACTGGTGACATCTGTTGAGAAGATTGTTGATTGCCAAAAAATGCTTAACAATCTTCTCAACAGATCATGTCACCAGTGAGAAAATCACTTGTAATGTGATATTACGAACGCGAGTTCAATATACAGGGTGTATCAAAACTCGATGCACAAGCGAAAAGCCAGTGATCCTCATCAAAAATTTGTCATATATGGTTATCAGATGATGGGCGGAATGGGGAATGTTGTAATACATCAAGTGGCCACTTAACCCAGCCAATGACAGGTCATAAGCCCTGTAAACGCGTAGACAATCCACATTCGTTTCCAGAGTTTCTCTGTCTCTGTTGGGATATGAATAATATCTGATATTAGCTCAGCAAGGGTATAATCCAGTAATTTGTCTACAAGTATTTGTTCACATTCAAAATGTTGTTAAAAAAGCAAAATATCTACTTTATCAAATGTTTGTCCCTAATATGCTAACTTAATTAAATACTGTTTTCTAGACATATTGAAAGGATTTTTTGCAAATGCAGAAAAAAAAAAGGAACAATCACAAGATCATCGGTGCAATTCGTTTATAAATCGGATAATTAATAAGCGAGATATAATAATTTAAAGTTTAATTTTTGTAAGGATTTTGTATGAAACGTGATCGGTGACCGATCGTATGTGTCATAAAAAGTATAAGTGATTATACCTCGGTTATTAATTATCTGATTTACAAATGGATTGCTATGACTGTTGCTCGATCACAGATCAGTACCGACTCGGTAATAAGCGACGTGATAACGATTTCTTACCTTACCCATGGATGTCTAACGTTTTCGCGATCACAATGGAACACGCGTTAAAAGTTATCGATCGGGATTATTAAACGAGCGCATACTAGTCGCGAGCCATTTCCCGAGATATATCTTATTCGCACAAATCTTCATTCAATCTTTATTATAATTTAGCCGGTTTTCGGCGAGCCAAATATTGAGAAAAGCAGTCGACATAATAAAAAATCAGACAAGCGCGATGATTTGACGTTTGACGTAAGGCCGCGATAATAGCGTAGATCGGCTCCGCTCGGCTCACTTCGTCAATACTCGGCTCAGCGATCGCGGTATTGAACTGTATGTCATTGTGATCGCTCAAATCGTTAGCGTTAGCACGTGATTAGCACGCTTTTAACTACGTCGATAGTTATCTGTGCTTGAGCTACTGGTTTGTGATTCTTCGCTTTAGTTTTCTGCATTTAGGGAAAATTTTGGTTTACAGCCCATTGCTTTGAACACCTTTACAAGTCTAGTAATGAATAATAATGTTTTTTTTTTAAATAAAATAAAAATCACTTTGTTTTTGATTCTTGATTTTTGATTGACAAATAATAATGAAGCCTTGTTAGTCATTAAACTTATATGCGAGTGCCTTTAGGCTATTACAAAAATATTTTAAGCTTTGCTTGATGTCATGATTATTGTACAAGACTTTGATCTGAAATAAAAATATTTTCTTTGTAAATGTTTTTTAATACTTTTCCCTTTTCCAAATCTAACCTTCTTTTAAGTGGACAAGGATATTGAAAGGAGGGTAACAGATATAATGGTGCCATATAGTCTGTCGTAGCAAATAAGTGTCTATTGCAAGAGGCTAAATTAGCAGTTCATAATGGAGTCCTGGTTCCAACCCCAATGTATGGAAGCGAAGCATGGAGTTGGAAAAACAAGGACGAAAGTAGACTGAATGCTGTTGAAATGCGATCTCTCGGGCGAATGTGTGGAAAAACCATGTACGACAGGTGCCCTAATGTCGAAATTAGAGCAGAATGCAAGGCTGATATAAGCATTATCGACAACATTAAAAAATGTCTTTTGCGATGGTTTGGTCATGTGGAGCGAATGAATGATGAAAGAAAGGCTAAAATAATTTACGATGCGAGTGTGTCTGGTTGTAGAAGCCGAGGAAGGCCGAGAAAGACATGGTGGCATGATCAAGTACAACAAATACTTGATAGTGATCACGTAAAAAGTCAGAATAATCGACGTGCGTGCATGATAAGTTGTATGAATGTGGAGGAAGGAAAGGGGGTGTGCCAGGACAGAGTGGTGTGGCGTTCTATCCTCTCTGCCTACCCCTTCGAAGAAATGGCGTGATGGTTAGTTAGGTAGTATCTTTTAAGTGGATTTTTTCAAGGGGATAATTCGACCATCCCGAAGAACAATGTCATAACAACTGTCAAAAATTATTATTGGCTTAATTTAAATCAGTGATTTTTTTTTTTTGAATTTTGAATTTTCAAAAAAGTTATATCCTTATAAAGAATTATTTTTATTAATCAGTTTTAAGTTCCTACATCCAACACTTGTTCTACGGGATAATCGATTTATGTTTATTCTTAAATCTCTTTTGCCATTTTGTATGGGTATGTGTATATGATGTAACCCTTAAAGTACTGTGTTAAAACTGTGTTAAAGAAACGATCCACGGCATCCGGTGATGTAATCTCTGGTTCCCCATACAAAATGTTGATTCATGACTTACATTTTATTGTATTTTTCGTATATTTTTTTTTATCAATGTATAGTTAGTATCTCTATCTGTCATAATAACTCATTTTCTTTTTTTTTTAAAGCTGAAAACGCATTAAAAAATCCTCTGTTTACTGCAAAATACACGATGTTCGTATGAAATTTCTGAAACATGAAGGTGAAAAATATTTTTAAAGTTATTACCTACAATTCTTATATGTTCATGTTCTATACCATATCCGCTCCCCATGTGGAGCATATGGAATCCACAAACTGCCTCCAGGCCAAGCGATCGGCCGCCAGCTCCCGTGCATCCTCCCAAGTCAAGTTCACGTCCCGCAGCTCTGACGCAAATTGCCGACGAATTGTTAACAGTGGACGACCAGGACGCCGAGAACCTGATGCCTTGTAAAATAGGAAATAGGCAAGCATGGTTAAGGCTCTCGGGAGGCATACATAGTATATGGCCTAGCAGCCGAAACGCCTTCGCCGGATGACAGTAGATAACAAGGGTTGCTGTGTCCGTTGCCTCACCTCTGTGTTCCTTACAAAGTCAAACCACCGCACACATAAAATTCTTCTAAGACACCTATTCTCAAAACTCAGAAGTCTGCTATCTTGGGCCCTGGTTAGGTGCCACGATTCGGAGCCATAGAGGAGAACAGGTGTGATGCAGAAGTTATAAAGGCGGAATTTTGTTTTAACCGAGTAAACATTCTTATATGTATAAACAAAAATTCTGGTGTAAAAAGGTTTGATTGAAGATTAGCAAAAATGCCAGTGTTGTATTTTGATAATTTACGGAGATATTAATTCTTTAGTGAGAATTTGCAACGCGGGTCACATCACCGCAAGGCGAGGGTTAAGTGTCGTTATCAAAGAGGATTTTTTTTATTAACAGGCCAAGAGTTACAAACACCCAGGTTTGAGAAAAATCACTTTTTATTTATATGTTCTCACCGGGAATCGAACCCGGAACCTACGTATCGTGAATCCAGCGTCTTAGCCATTACGCTACGGAGGCCGCCATCATAAATGCGAATCATTTTTCTATACACATGTAGAATTGTCCCGCCGCGCCGCGCTGGTACTTCATGATTCGGTAGCATTTTTCTCTGTCAAATTTTCTTACTTGATATAAAAGAAATAAGACGTTTGGTGAGAAATAAATAAAATGCAGAATGAAACAAATAAAAAGACAAAATAATCATAAATAATTTATTTACGGGTATACACAACCAGCTGTTACAAAAAATTCAACTGGGTAAAATAAGATTGCTGTTTAAAGAACACGTTGCCCTCCACACAGATCTGTGTGCAGAACACATAACACAGGTACTATCTATCTGTGGCGCACTACAACATTATAATTATAATATTATACATGGATTTGTGTAGTTGACACTTGAGGTAGATACACGGATCTGTGTGATAGGTATATAACAAGGGTGCCAACATTATACATGGATTCGTGTAGTTGACACTTGAGCTAGATACACGGATCTGTGTGATAGGTATATAACAAGGGTGCCAACATTATAAGTATAATATTATACATGGATTCGTGTAGTTGACACTTGAGCTAGATACACGGATCTGTGTGATAGGTATATAACAAGGGTGCCAACATTATAAGTATAATATTATACATGGATTCGTGTAGTTGACACTTGAGCTAGATACACGGATCTGTGTGATAGGTATATAACAAGGGTGCCAACATTATAAGTATAATATTATACATGGATTTGTGTAGTTGACACTTGAGCTAGATACACGGATCTGTGCGATAGGTATATAACAAGGGTGCCAACATTATATATATAATATTATACATGGATTCGTGTAGTTGACACTTGAGCTAGATACACGGATCTGTGCGATAGGTATATAACAAGGGTGCCAACATTATAAGTATAATATTATACATGAATTCGTGTAGTTGACACTTGAGCTAGATACACGGATCTGTGCGATAGGTATATAACAAGGGTGCCAACATTATACTAATTTATTATACATGGATTCGTGTAGTTGACACTTGAGCTAGAAACACGGATCTGTGTGATAGGTATATAACACATATCAGCAATTTAAATAAAATTAATATTAAGGATTTTTTTAAAGCCCTTTTTGAAAGTGTGGCTCCAAAACCACAACAGAAGAAAAATAAAGGGGTATTTATTTAGGGATGATTTATAAAGCGCTATTTTCGCGAGAAATCGCCTCAAGAGCGCTGTACAACAGAGAGGCTAGACCACAACACGTTTTGCATTCTAGTCTCCTACAGTTACAGACTTACATAATAAAAGAAAATATTTTTGAAGTTACTTAATTTACATAGATTAATATTGAAACTAGTAAATTATATTGGTAATACTACAAAGGTATAGGTGATAGTTACAAGTTGAAAGCAGAATTAAAAGTTGAAATTAGTTTTTAAAAGGCACAAACAAGGGTCAAATAACTTTACCTTTTGGCGTTAGACATTAAATTTATTGATTCAAAAAGTAAAAGGGCAAAACGTGCACAATATAAATACTTTGTAAGAGTAAAGCATAACATAATATAACCATAATCTCTGTTACTTTATATTTTATAAGCATTGATTATATTATATGAGCATTGTCTGTCCGGCCGAACGGGCAGGACGCGTTGAGTTGCTGCTCCGCCTTTTAATTATAATTACAAGTGAAAATAGTTGCTAAACATACAAAACTGTATAAAATATTATCGGAACAAACTTATGTTTTACGTTCTTGCATGCAAAATTTCTGAGATGTGGCCGAAATTTATCACCTGGACTTGGAATTACCATGAAGCTGGTCATGGAAAAGGTGCGCCAGATGGTGTAGGTGATACGTGTAAAAGAACAGCAGACAATGTTGTAGCATCAGGTGGCGATATAATAAACTTAACGCAGTTTTGTGGATCAATTCAGACTCGCTGCCCAAACATTACGTTGTTTACAGTAACTGACAGCGATATAGATCAAATGGAGACTTTCATTAATAAAGAACAGCCTAGTCTGAATGCCTTTAAAGGCACTTTACAGGTTCACCAAGTGCAGGGAAATGCATACTTTCCCCAAAAGGTCGTCATGAAATCTCTAAGCTGTTTTTGCAGCAACGAGTGTGAACACTTCCGAATGGGTTGTGTTCAATATTCTACAAAACAAAGAGAAAGAGTCGATGATGTTTTTGGATCAGACTCGGAAAGATATGCCAATACTCCTAGCATTATTTTGATGGATGTTGTTTTAAGTATGAGTGATCTTACGCTGAATATAGATGATCCTCATGGTCTACTTGATATGTCAAACCTAGATATAGATGCAAAAGAATTGTTTCCAGAAATAAAAAAAACACGAAGCATGAAAAACAAAATTTACGAAAATGCTTGCTTAGAAAAAAAGGAACTGATGAAAAAAACTAATATTGACAAAAAAATTCATGATAAAGCAAAGAAAAGGGAATCGAATAAAAAAGGATTCGAACAAAGAAAATAAATGCAGAAATGAATCTGATGATTGTCCCTGTATAATTTGTGGTGCTCTCTTTCTAAAAGACAAGAGTGGTCAAGATTGGATTCAATGTATCGTATGTCGTGAATGGGCACAACTCAACTGCATTAAAACTGATCCAGTATCTTTCACCTGCATTTGCCATTCATTCATTATGTGCATCGTATGCCTGCACAAAGTTACCCCGGGAACCTGAAGGCCTCGTGAGAGATGTATTTAATTATATCAGTACAAGTCCAAAACGATCTGGTGTATTAAGAGAATTTCAAGAGTTTCTTGCACTGAAGCCCCATAAAATGTTGCATCCGTGCCAAACGAGATGGCTCTCATTGCGTCCTGCTGTAATGCGTGTTTTGGAACAATATGAAGCATTAAAATGATTTTTTACTGATGCAGCTTTTACAGATCGTTTAAACTCAACAGAATCTATTGTACGGATGCTCAATAATCCGTATAACAAAATGTATTTGCAATTTATGGAATTTGTATTGGATTTTTTTACCAAATTGAATAAAACAATGCAGTCAGAAAAACCGCAAATACATCAATTGCATATAAATGTGAGTAATACTTACAAAACCTTTCTTGATTGTTACATAGACATTTCATACTTGTCACGAACTGAAATACAGAACATACAGCATGATAATCCGCGACACTACAAACAGATTGAAGAACTTTATCATGGTGTAAATGTTGCCAAGTCTTTGTGTGATCCTAACTTGAATCCCAGTGATGTGAAATTGTTCAAGCTACGATGTCTCGATTTCTTTATAGAAGGAGCTAAACAAATAAAGACCCGCTACAATTTTGAAAACCAAATCACAAAAAGATTAGATTTTCTTAATCCGATTGTTATTAAACGCCGAAGTATAGCATCATTGAATCACGTTGCACAGGTTTTTCCTAACACAATCCAACAAGAAAATTTACAAATATTAGACAATGAGTGGCGTCATTTAAGAATGAACGATAATCTCTTGGATTCCAGTGAAGAAGATCCTGAAATTTTCTGGCAACAAGTTTTTTGTGCAAAAGACGTTGACAGAAATTTACTTTATCCGACGATAAAGCAACTGGTTACCGCTTTATTATGTCTACAAACTAAAAATGGAAAAGGATTTGACTTCTAAAATTAATAAAAATATGTATAAAAAGAAATAAATATATATTATGTAAATACTTACGCGCACTGTTTTATTTTCTCAAAAAAGTTGGTTTTTCAATAAACTACCCTAATTTATTGGTTCGAATTTTTTTTTTTACAGATTTTGGGTTATTGATTCTATACAGATTTCTAGAGTGCGTAATTCAGATTTTTTGGTGGCACAATATAAACAGATTAGAAGAGAAGTCATGGAAAGAAATTGTTATATATACCCTTCCTATGAAAATTTATTGATAGCAAAAAAAGAGTGCTATCCCAAAGATATCACGATTACAGAAGTGTCTGCAGAAATAGATCTACAAAGTCTTCTGAATCATACTGCGGAGAGACTAGCTATAGTAAAAAATGACGTTCTTCCAAGTATCGTGACGGATGAGACTCAAATCGAGATAAATTACAAGTGGGGATTTGATGGCAGCTCAGGTCATTCTATGTATAAACAAAGATTCTCTGAGATACACAATTTGGTAGACAATAGTAAAATGTTAATAACTGCAGTCGTGCCACTCTAAATGACTGCAAAGACGTCACATGGAGATGTAGAAATATGGAAAAATCCTCGGGCTTCGGCAACGCGCTTTTGTCTCCCGCTTCGTATACAAAATATCAAAGAGAGCATGGAAGTAATTACGAGAGAAAACGAGGTCATCGAAAATCAAATATCTGCTTTGATACCAAGTATACTTAATATCGAAGGAAAGAATATAGAAGTAAATCACGTTCTTGTAAAAACAATGATTGACGGTAAAGTTGCAAATACTCTAGCAGACAATAAATCATCTCAATCATGTTACATTTGTAAAGCCACCCCCAACCAAATGAACAACATCGATGCTGTCGAGACCTTGCAATATAGAAACTTTCCAGTATGGACTCTCAACATTACATGCCCATATACGAATGTTTGAATGCATTTTACACATCTCGTATCGGCTAGAGACGAAAACATGGAGAGTACCAGCAACAGTCCGATTGAAAAATCTGTGTGAAAATTGGAATATTTTTTTTGTTTTTTAATTTTTAAACGAATACAACTTTTTGTATCCAAATGTATCCAGGCTAATTTTTCAATATTATATAGCGACAACCCTTAGCTATATAATGATGCAAAATTTAGCCGCGCCCTTTTTTTTAATAATTTTTTTTTTTCAGATCGTGTGTGCTCTCTTTCAAAATTTGAATTATTTGAAGATGGCGGCGGAAACACAAGAAAGAAGAACGAAATTCACGTCTAATGGATTTTATTTTGCAAAAATTTAGTATTACGGATGTGACTCCTGATTCCCAGAGGTATTTACAATTAAAAATGTCAAGTTTTTCGACAAAATTCTCTGAAAAGTGGGCTACAGCCAGTAGGCATATGGACCGTTTTTTAAATGACAATAAATGTTGGTTAGAGGGCGAAAATATAAAATTAAACATAACTATGCATCATCCCTGTGCTTCTTCGTCATCTGAAGGAAGTCGGCATCAAGGTCGACCCAAAAAGAGCTTTGAAGACTCGTCTTTCAAAACCAAAAAACGTAGGGTTGAAGACTTAGCGAAGTGCAAGTGAGTTAACTACAGCTGCTGAAGTAACAAATCGTTTGTTGGGTCGCAAAAACACAGCTACTTTAATCAGAAACAGTTTAGAATCTGCAGAAAAAAGGAAATCTGGTGATGTTATTTGCGGTGGCAGACAGTTGAACAGTGACGAGGCATTAGCATATTACGTGGACTCTAAATGCACCAGTCACTCTTATAAACAGACGCGAAAGTGGTCAATGAAGGCGAGACACCAAGTTTTTCCATCTTATCTTAGTCTTTGTAAATCCAAAAAGTTGTGTTACCCGTCAGATGAACATATTTCTGTGACAGAAACGCGTGCCGAAATAAAACTTCAAGCCATACTAGATAAAACTACTGAACGTTTAATTGAAGCGCAAAGTGAAATACTTATCCAAGTTTTAAAAAATGTACCTTTTAAAATGGGGATGTGACGGGAGCTCTGGTCACAGCACCTATAAACAAAAATTTGAGAACTCCGATGCTACTGATGAATTTCTTTTTGTATTTGCATTTGTTCCGTTAAGGTTGAGTGACGGCCAAAATATTATTTGGCAAAATCCACGGCCATCATCCACACTCTATTGCCGACCAATTAAATTTATTTTTTCAAAAGAAACAAATGAGTAGTGTTGGCGGTTCTCAAATTTTTGTGAAACACGACCTTTTACTCACAATGGCAGATGGGAAAGTATGTAATGCTTCGACTGACACACGTTCTCCACAAAAATGTTACATCTGTGGTGCTACTCCCAAAATGATGAATGGCAAATTAAAAGACGTAGTTGTTAAAAAAGAACATTACGGTTTCGGTTTGTCTACTTTACATGCGTGGATTCGTTCCTTTGAGTGCTTGTTACACATTAGCTATCGTTTGGATATTAAAAAGTGGCAAGCTAGAAGTGATGACGATAAATCTAGTGTACAACAGCGTTCGGAAAAAATCAAGCAAAAGTTTAAAACCCAGATGGGACTTATTGTAGACAAACCTAAACCTGGTTATGGAAACTCAAATGACGGGAACACAGCTCGAAGGTTTTTTATGAATCCGGAACTGAGTGGAGAGATTACAGAATTGGATGTTAATTTAGTTAAAAAGTTTAGTATTTTGTTAAGAGCGCTATCCTCCGGGTATGACATAAATTTGATTGAATTTGAAAAATTGTGTTCCGAAACCAGAACCCTTTATCTCAATCTGTATTCGTGGTACTATATGCCTGTTACTGTACTCAAAATTCTGTTACATAGTACGGAGGTTATCAAAACATGCATTCTTCCAATCGGGCAGCTCTCAGAAGAATCTCAAGAGGCCCGAAATAAAGATTGTCGTAGATTCCGAGAGCACCATACGAGGAGACAGTCACGTATTTCCACAAATACAGATTTACTGAATATGCTTTTGATAACGTCCGATCCTGTAATAAACTCACTCACTCGGAGAAGTGCCCAGAAAGAGAACCGATAAATTACCAGTGGAAGTTCTGAATTTAATTGTCCCGCCTTCGATAGAAACACTTCAGGTACCGAGTAATGTTCATCCATGTGACGATGAAGATTACTTAGTATCTGATTCGTCTGATAATGAGATTGATGATGAGTCATGTGATGATTACTAGTCTTGAGTATTATTTATTTATTTATTTTTATGTTCATTTCTACAAGTATGTATAATAGTATGAGTAAATTTTATTGTATGGTTTATGCTGCGTTTGATTGTGTACCTACATAATTTTATGTTTATGTCTATAATCTAAATCATAAGCATGAAATATGAGTAGATTTAATTATGTGATTTATGCTGCGTTTGATTGCGTATTAATTTTATGTTTATGTCTATGATCTAAACTATAAGTATGGGTAAATCTTATTGTATAATTTATGCTATGTTTAATTGTGCACATAATTTCATGTTTATTTCTATGATTTAAATTATAAGTATGTAATATGAGTAAATTTGATTATACAGGGTGTAACAGAACTCGATGTACAAGCGGAAAACCAGTGAATCTACGTCATATTTGGAGTCGATTTTGTGAAATAAAATTTTTTGATTAGACTCATAGTTTTCGAGAAAATCGAGTTAGAAGTTGATTATTTTTTTCATAATTTTTTGCAAATTGTTGTCAAATATCATTTATTTGATCAAATTAATACTATTCATAAAGAAAACATAACAAAAAACCGCATTTTTAATAAGAATTAAAGCCATTTTACTTTGCAATTTAACTGGTCTTTAGAAATGAGTTGGTTACTTTCGGGTTGGAAACATATGTTCTGGGTCGGTATTCTGTATTTTTTTGGCAGGACTTCTGCGCATACGAATTCAGTACAAATTCATATTCGAAGAAGGCTTGTCGACTCATTTAGAATCGCGGCACTGACGCTGTGGAGGGGGGGGGGCGCCATTTTTGTTTGTTTGTTCATTGTTGTTAGGAATTTTTATTGGTTAAGTACCAAAACTATTTATATTATAGGGAAAGAATTCTCTTATTACTGGCAACTGTATAACTTCACCTCGTAACTAGCTTCAGGGCATTCAGTTTATATAAGCAACTGTCACTTCAATTTCGCTCTCTTCTCTCCAAATTCTTTGATCTGATAACATTAGCCTTTACAAAGTTAGCCGCTGTTGGCGCATATTGTAACATTAATATCTTAGAAATAAAAATCAAGTGAATTCTGCAAAGTTTTATTATTTAAAATAAATAAAAGTACAGTCCATAAAACACCAACATAAATATGGCCCACCGAACCGGATTTAAGAAGGAAGCGAAATTACCAGCAAATTGGAATAAGATATAAGAAGCAATTAATAACGGAGAAACTACGAGGCTACCTACCTACCATGGCACATCAAGAAAGGAATCACCAAATCAGGTTGCCCAATTCCATCCGATATCCTTCCCTTTTTTCATTCAAATCAGCCATTTAATATAGACAGTATTGTAAACTTATATAGAATAATTTAAAAGTTTTAAACAGAAAACTAGAATAATTTTAAAAGTATTAAACAGAAAACACGCTGGTTTGAATGCATTACGGGTTTGATTTCATTTATTAATTATTTTCGCATGTCATAATTATATTAGATATTCATGATTTGGTAAAATAATCCTTTTAGATTGTTTTTGAAATATGTTTAGTGAGAAATAATGATATTACATTTAGATTTATTGAGGGCATTGATCTTGCTAGTGTTATGATTCGCGTTGGGCAGTTTCCATCTGATGACTACCTAACATTTTTTATTATTTGCATAGTAAGTTGCAAGTTCGTAATCCATGTGTATTTCAATTTGACATCTCAACAGAGACGAGAAACTTGGAAGGGAATATGGATATCTAGGCGTTTACAGGGCTTATGACCTGTCATTGGCTGGGTTAAGTGGCCACTTGATGTATTACAACATTCCCCATTTCACCTAGTATTTGATATCCATATCTGCCAATATACAGTAAAATGGCGCGATGCTTCACATGTGAACTCTCTGTCATCCATTGAGAAAATTGCTAAGCATTTTAGCAGAACCCTTTATGATTGCAAGTGAGATTCTTACCGAATTATATCACCTACTAGGAAACGCCTGAAGATGAATCTTCAATTTGTTATGCTTATAACTTTTACCAGCAAATTTTTATAAAACAACATTTTGAGTGTGTCCAAATACTTGTAGACAAAAACTGGATTTCACCCATTACGGGCTAATAATTACAATTTGACATCTCAACAGAGACGAGAAACTTGGAAGGGAATATGGATATCTAGGCGTTTACAGGGCTTATGACCTGTCATTGGCTGGGTTAAGTGGCCACTTGATGTATTACAACATTCCCCATTTCACCTAGTATTTGATATCCATATCTGCCAATATACAGTAAAATGGCGCGATGCTTCACATGTGAACTCTCTGTCATCCATTGAGAAAATTGCTAAGCATTTTAGCAGAAACCTTTATGATTGCAAGTGAGATTCTTACCGAATTATATCACCTACTAGGAAACGCCTGAAGATGAATCTTCAATTTGTTATGCTTATAACTTTTTACCAGCAAATTTTTATAAACAACATTTTGAGTGTGTCCAAATACTTGTAGACAAAACTGGATTTCACCCATTACGGGCTAATAATTACAATTTGACATCTCAACAGAGACGAGAAACTTGGAAGGGAATATGGATATCTAGGCGTTTACAGGGCTTATGACCTGTCATTGGCTGGGTTAAGTGGCCACTTGATGTATTACAACATTCCCCATTTCACCTAGTATTTGATATCCATATCTGCCAATATACAGTAAAATGGCGCGATGCTTCACATGTGAACTCTCTGTCATCCATTGAGAAAATTGCTAAGCATTTTAGCAGAAACCTTTATGATTGCAAGTGAGATTCTTACCGAATTATATCACCTACTAGGAAACGCCTGAAGATGAATCTTCAATTTGTTATGCTTATAACTTTTACCAGCAAATTTTTATAAACAACATTTTGAGTGTGTCCAAATACTTGTAGACAAAAAACTGGATTTCACCCTCAGATTCATCTTTCAGGCGTTTCCTAGTAGGTGATATAATTCGGTAAGAATCTCACTTGCAATCATAAAGGTTTCTGCTAAAATGCTTAGCAATTTTCTCAATGGATGACAGAGAGTTTCACATGTGAAGCATCGCGCCATTTTACTGTATATTGGCAGATATGGATATCAAATACTAGGTGAAATGGGGAATGTTTGTAATACATCAAGTGGCCACTTAACCCAGCCAATGACAGGTCATAAGCCCTGTAAACGCCTAGATATCCATATTCCCTTCCAAGTTTCTCGTCTCTGCCATGTGTATTTCAATCATCCTTTATTTTGGAACGAGTTTTATTTAATAAATAGTGTTTAAATATATCTTTTGGCATAATCATCCGGATATTTTTCGAAAAATTTGAATATTTAGTAAATTTGTGATTTTTTATACCCACGCGTGTAATTTAAATTATTTAAAATGGAAGCTAAGAGAGAAATGGAGTTTAAAACATTAAAAACTAAACGCGCACAAATAAAGGGACAAATTACTAGATTTGGAAAATTTTTATATAATGAATTTAAAGCGGAAGAATTAGAAGCACGTTTTCAAAAATTTAAAGGTGCAATCGATATATTTAATGAAAAATTCAAGTGAAATTGAATTGATTACACAAGGAGAAGTAGACGAATTAGAACGCAGCGTAACCGAGGATTTGTTCTATGAAATGTTTAGTGAAGCAAAAACTCGTTTAGATAAATGTGACGAAAAATCTAGTTTTAAAGCAGATGTGAAATTGCCGACAATTTCCATTGTTAAATTCTCGGGGAAATATAGAATCATGGTTGCATTTTAAAGACAGTTTTATTTCACTCGCCACAAAAATAGTTCGTTAAATGATTTACAACGTTTCCATTATCTGGTGTCTAGTCTATCGGGATCAGCTAGCAAATTAATCTCGTCATTGGAGATTACTGAAGCAAATTACGATATTGCATTAAAACTTCTAGAAGACCGATACCAAAATGAAAACTTGATAATGAATTTTCACATAAAGGCAATTTTTTAATTAAAAAAACATAAAACAAGAGAATTTTGTAGAATTAAACTCAATTATAGACGAGACTAATTTGCATTTACAAGCTTTGAACAAACTGAAGTTACCTACGGATAAATGGGATGCATTGCTTATATATTTGATTTCCAACAAGCTAGATATTAGTACGCGTAATGCATGGGAGTCTAGTAGAACAGATTCTACGATTCCCACGTTTAATGAATTAGTTGAATTTATTAGAAGACGCGCTCAAGTCTTAGAAACACTTCGAGGGTCTTCAACCAAAGTTTATGAAAAGGGAGAGAGAGCCGGTTTTGCGGTCACTTCCAAGGTCAACCGGGGCTGTGCGTTATGTCATCAGGAGCATCCACTGTCAGCTTGCGACAGGTTTATAAAACTTGACGCAATCAAACGGTATGAATTTGTGAATAAAGCAAAATCGTTAATATGTTTTAGATGTTTGAAAGGTAATCACTTTGCTAACGTATGCAGGTCGAATTTAAGATGTCGAACATGTGAGGGATATCACCACACTTTGTTACATAGAGAATCGTTGGATTCAAGCGCGGTAGCCGGTAGGGCGACTGCCGCCACAAATCACTCCTCATTGGGGGGGAGATGATCTAGTATTACTGTCTACTGTGATGGTAAATATATCTAATTGCAATGGGCAATTATTTAAAGTTCGTGCTCTATTGGATTGTGGATCGCAGTCCAATTTTGTGACGAAATCTTTGTGCAAGAAATTGAATTTAAAATGTAAAAGAATTAATTTACCTGTGGTCGGGATCCACGGTAAATTGAGTCATATCAAGGAGACAGTTGAGGTGAATCTGGAGTCAAGACACTCCAACTTTGAGAGGAGAGTTGAGTGCCTTGTTCTAGATAGGATAACTAATAACCTCAATTTACTATTAATAAAAACCTAATTGACATTCCAGCCGGAGTTAAGTTGGCAGCAGATGAGAGCTTCTACCAATCCGGACAATAGATATGCTGTTGGGAGCGAATATGTTTTGGGACGTGCTGATGCCTGAACAAGTCAAGTCAAACTAGGAAACAAGAATCCCATACTTCAAAGAACGGAGTTAGGATGGATAGTCTCCGGAACCATACCCCTGCAAAAGGGCAGGCCAAAAAAACTTGTAATATCTCTTATGTTGAAGTAGATAATCTATTAGAGAATTTTTTTGGAAGTTAGAGGAGGTTCTAGTACCTAAACCTCTTTCTAAGGAAGAAATGGAATGTGAGACTCATTTTATTCAAAATGTTGAACGAGATGAGCAAGGGCGGTTTCAAGTAAAAAGTACCCGTTTAAAAGGAATAAGTCACAAATGGGTGACTCGCTCCCAATAGCAAACAAGAGGTTTTTATCAATGAAAAGTAAGCTCAGCAAAGATCCAGAATTGTTTGCTGAATATACAAAGTTTATGAAAGAATATGAAGAATTAGGTCACATGAGTGAATGTAAACCTCCCAACTTAAATACTAGTTATTATTATCTGCCTCATCACGCAGTTTTTAAAGAATCAAGTACAACCACTAAAACGCGCGTTGTATTTGATGCATCAGCCAAACCGGCAGATGGTTTATGCCTAAACCACACCCTTATGAAAGGGCCTACTATTCAAAAGAGTTTATTTGCACATCTTGTGTGTTTCAGAAATAATCAATTTGTGATAATTGCTGACATCACAAAAATGTACCGGCAGATAAATATAGCGGAAGAAGATCGGGATTATCAACGTATACTATGGAAGAGACCTGGAGATCCAGATATCCGTCACTTCCGTCTGAATACGGTCACCTACGGTTTGTCCCCCCTCTTCTTTTCTGGCAACAAGATGTTTGAAACAGCTAGGTATAACAAATTTAATTTATTATCCGTTAGCTAGTGAATTGCTTATTGATAATTTTTTTATATGGATGATTTGATCGCTGGGAGCGATACACCAGAAGGGTGTTATAAAATGAAAGAGGATTTGATATTCCTACTTTCAACCGCTGGAATGGAAATTCGTAAGTGGCGTTCAAACGTACCCGCTTTAAAACGACCATGATGACCCACATTTATTTATTCAAGATAATGCATGCTATCAGTCAAAAATATTAGGGTTGTTGTGGAATAGTAATGAAGATGCATTTGCTTATCAGTTACAATTAGAGAATTCTGGCCCTAATTGTACAAAAAGGACAATTTTATCCTGTACAGCACAGATGTTTGACCCACTAGGATTAATAAGCCCCATTATTATAGAAGCTAAATTGATTATGCAATTATTATGGCAATCTCAGGTGGGATGGGATGAAAATGTAACAGAGGATATTTATTTGCGATGGCAATCATTTCTGAGAAATTTAAATAAGGTTAACGAGCTTAGTATACCCCGTAAGCTACAATGCAACAAACCAATAAATATCCAACTGCATGGCTTCTGCGATTCCTCCGAAGGGGCTTATGGAGCTTGTATTTACCTAAGAACAACCGATGTCTTCAATCGACATCACGTCCAATTGATCTGCGCCAAGTCCAGGGTAGCACCCCTTAAGAAGGTATCACTACCGAGATTAGAATTATGTGGAGCGGTGCTCCTCAGCAGATTAATGCGACAAGTGAAAGAAGCATTGAATATACAACAAATAGGCACGTGGTACTGGAGTGATTCCACGATTGCATTAAGTTGGATTTCAGGTGAACCTAGTAGATGGAACACATTCGTCGCAAACAGAATATCCGAAATTCAAGAAGTAGACACGTCCACATGTTGGAGACATGTACGGTCGGAAAATAATCCCGCTGATGCCTTGACGAGAGGACTGGCCACCTCCGAACTCTTGTCCTGTCGACAGTGGTGGCACGGCCCCGCCTGGCTGTCACAGGATGAGCAGTTGTGGCCAGCTCCTTTTGTACAGCCATCGGCGGACTTGCCAGAGAGGAAGAGGGGAACATTTTACGCAGCATTCAATTCTGGTGATTTAATTCACAGATTCTCCTCACTGTCTCGCTTGAAACGTGTAGTAGCTCATATTTTTAGATTTTGTAATAATTCCCGCAGGAACTGTATAAAGATATCCGGACCTCTCACAGCCTCGGAGTTGGAGGATGCATTGTCAGCTCTTTGTAAGGTTGTTCAGATGGAGGCCTTCCCGGACGAGTACCGAACATTGCTGAGTGGTAATTCTTTATCTAACACAAGTAGCTTAAAGTTACTTAACCCATTTGTTTTAAATGGTATTATTCGTGTGGGTGGACGTTTATCGCAGGCAGATTATATTTCATTTAATCAACGTCATCCTATTATTGTACCATCTCATAATGTTTTTACTAACTTGTTGATAAGGAATTATCACTACAGCAATCTTCATTTGGGTACTAATGCATTGCTGTCTTTACTGCGCTTAAAATACTGGCCTATACATGGCTTGAGCTCAGTGAAGGCAGGCAGTAATGCGTAAATGTGTATTATGTTTTAGAATTCGTCCGCCGCTGGGTGATCAACTAATGGGTGATCTACCAGCCGATCGAATAACCCCATGCCGTCCTTTTAGCATTGTAGGACTTGATTATGCCGGGCCAATTTTGATTAAATCTGGCTACAATCGTAACGGTAGCAAGATCAAGGCCTATATTTGTGTTATAATTTGCTTTGTCACTAAAGCGGTACATTTGGAACTGGTAACATCATTGACCACTGATGCCTTTTTAAATGTACTGAAACGCTTTATAAGTCGAAGAGGACTACCCTCCAAGATTTATAGCGATAACGCGACTAACTTTGTAAAGGCTAATAAGGAGATCAAAGAATTTTATTTGTTTTTAACTCAATCTAGTAATGATATTCATAATTATTTAGCTAACTTATCAATTCAGTGGTTCTTTATTCCAGCTCGATCTCCTCACTTTGGAGGATTATGGGAAAATGCAGTAAAATCAGTTAAAACTCCACTTAAGAAAATAATGGGTTCTAAGCTTTTAAATTACGAGGATATAAGTACTCTTTTAACACAAATTGAGGCTGTTATAAATTCCCGTCCTTTGACTCCGCTATCCAATGACCCCAATGACCTAAATCCCCTCACTCCTGGGCATTTCCTGATTGGTAACCCATTGGTCGCCTTACCTGAACCTGATGTGACTCATCTGCCAACTAACCGATTGAATCACTATCAGCAACTAATGTCGCTTATTCATATTTTTTGGAGGACCTGGCGCGTGCAGTACCTTGCTGAACTACAGCAGCGATCGAAGTGGATTCAACGCCCGTCGCGATCTCAGAGTCGGCGATCTGGTGGTTGTAGCAGACCCTGACGTACCTGTACAGCAATGGATCATGGGCCGAGTCCAGGAAACACATCCAGGAGCCGATGGCCGAGTACGCGTCGCTACACTGAAGACTGCCAGAGGAATCATCAAACGAGCCATCACCAAGCTGAGTCTTCTTCCCATCGAAGACCATGATGAAACTCCAACCACTTCAAATTGCGACAACTAGTCTACACCCTAGGCGAATCATTCATACTTCGCATAGTAATTTATAATTTATTCTAAAATTCATCGGATAAGATAGTCAAGATTTAAGAAACATTCAACATAGAAGTTGCTTCATTTTCTCTTATGATTTATTGCTACAGTCTATTATAGACATAGTTAATGTTAATATGTTTAGATATTTAAGGTACATTACTCTATATATATTTTTATTTGATTTAGCCGAACTCCAATAGTAATATTATAGACATTTATTGATTTAGGTATTTAGCTAGTGGTAGTATTAACTTAATAAATATAATCTGGAATATTTATGTAGTTGACGAGAAATTAAGTAAATACTTAAATCGAAATGCATAGATTTAATTTTGATAAATTCACAGAATAGTTATCTGTATTATGATTATTAATGAGTTCTCATATAATAAATTTAGAAATAAATTCTTCAGATTTATTAATTGATTACAAACTATATTATGTATTGCATAAATATGGCATTTCGACTTGCTCATATTATCATAGGAATGTTATTATGTTAGCAATTATTATTTTTTTTTTTGTTGTTTAGGCTAATTTGCAAATCCTTAAGTAAAGTTGTTTTTTGGCTAACTTTCAAATCTTAGGTAAAGTTCAGATTTTTTGGTTTAGTTAATTTTCAGGAACTTAGTATAGTTCACCTCATTAATAAAAATTGTCATATTGTCCTTTTCGGGGGGGGATTATGTTAGGAATTTTTATTGGTTAAGTACCAAAACTATATTATATTATAGGGAAAGAATTCTCTTATTACTGGCAACTGTATAACTTCACCTCGTAACTAGCTTCAGGGCATTCAGTTTATATAAGCAACTGTCACTTCAATTTCGCTCTCTTCTCTCCAAATTCTTTGATCTGATAACATTAGCCTTTACAAAGTTAGCCGCTGTTGGCGCATATTGTAACATTAATATCTTAGAAATAAAAATCAAGTGAATTCTGCAAAGTTTTATTAATCGGATGCTTGAAGCTTCTTTGTGGTATGATTAATTTTTAGGTACTAATATCGATCAATTGTTTTACATTAGACATCGATGGATTATTTGTGACATGGAATAAATAAATCTGCTTTACCAAATCTGCTTGTGTTGTGTTGGTACCTAGTATGTAAACATTAACACGTGTATTAAAGTCTATTCGCGAGTCAAGGACACCGCTGGCGCTGTCTCCCTCTCTCCTCCATACTTCGTTGCATCGCCTCGGACTCGTGTGGAGGAAAGAGGGAGACAGCGGTGTTCTCAAACTCATGCGTTCAGCTCCCGGGGCGTTCATTTCATTACCTTAACCCGGAATAACGTACGGAAAAACAGACTTTAAAAAAAAAAAAAAAATTGTTTTTTTTAAAAGGCTCAAATCAAAAAGTCATGGAACAAAATCAACTCCAAATATGACGTAGATCCACCAGTTTTCCGCTTGTACATCGAGTTCTGTTACACCCTGTATAATTTAATATGAGATTTTATGTTTACTTCTATAAACATAATTTTAAGTATGTAGTACCTATTAGTAAATTTTATTGTATAATTAATGCTGTGTTTAATTGTGTATATAATTTTCTTGTTATAACTATAACGTATTGTTTTTTAAATACATATTTTTCAATCTGAACCATAGTTTTTTATTAAAAATATTCCACAAAGCTTCTAAATTATCAATAAATGCGTAATTCTTAAAAAAAAACCACTTAATATTATTAATCTTAACCAGAACAATCAAATCGTAGAATAAAATGTTTTTGTCCACCTGGCTTGTTCTGGGCGATTCACTGTGCGACGATTCGAAGTTATTGTATACTGCTGTTCCTTCTTTAAATTTACCAGGTATGTTGCCACAACCAATAATTTTTACTGTGATAAATTAATGAAATTATCTCCTAAATCGAAATTTCTTTTTATTTATAAATGTAAAATATATATTAGAGAATGATGAAGGCAGTAGTTTGGTATTTTTTTGGAAAATGTTTGCACTTTCGGTGCAAAAAATAAGTCCTAGGGCTTATCGTTTTTTGTCCCAAATATTTTTTTTACCCTCCACAGAAACACTAGGAAAATTTGTTTCTACAATTCCTATACAACCTGGGAATTTGTGAAGCGGTTTATTCCAATTTGGAGGTCATTGTCGACCAACTTAAAAATGAAAAAGATAAATATTGCATTTTATTATTTGACGAAATGGCCATCCAACCAGGTTTTTATTTGAACAAATATCAAGATATTGTTGAAGGGTTTACTGATGATGGAAGTGAAAGAAAGTACCAAATTTGCGACCACGTTATGGTATGGATGCTGAGAGGCATTTACAAGAGGTGGAAGCAACCTGTTGCTTACACGTTTTGTAAATCAAGTACTCCGTACCCAGAAATCATGAACATGTTTAAAGTTTTGTGGTGAGGAGACACCTGTTGTTGGGTTAAAAGTGATTGCATCTGTTTGTGACCAAGGGTCTACCAATTCGAAAGCTATCAAGGAATTAATTTTGGAATCTAAGAGAAATGCATTTCAAAATGGCGGGGAAGAAAGACATGACATCATCCGAATTGATGACACTGTTGTCATCCCTCTGTATGATCCTCCTCACCCTTTTGAAATGTATGCGCAATAATTTATTGACGAAGAATTTAAAATTCAATTACGTTGATGGCAAATCGAGAATGGCCAAATGGTCACATATTTTGGATGCAAATTACATTGACCGAACAGGTGGCCATCTTCGTCATTTAAAAAAAATTCTGACTACCACGTGGACCCAAAAAAATTAAAAAGATGAAAGTCTCATATGCCGCTCAAGTTATGAGCAAAACAGTTGCTGTAGTTCTTCAAACATTCAGCCACACACAAATGTTAAGCTATGATGGCAAAGTAAAAATGGTGCCTGAAGCTGCAGATACAGCTGTTTGCTTGATTTCATGGACGACATATTTGAAAGTGTTAATGGAGGATTCGGAAGTTCTAAAAAACAAAGAAAGTTATTGAGAACTTCTGTCAAAACTCGTGGAATGTGTCGACAGGAGTTTTTATGGCAAAGGCTCAAACTGTTTTTGCAGTATGGAATTTGTAAAAGTACAACCCGGAGACAGAGCAAAGCCTGATGTCATTAAAAACTGGATTGCCACATTAAATGGGTTTCGTCTTATCCGTACCACACTAGGTGATTTAGGATGGGAGTCTTTTGCTGCACGGGCTTTCAACCAAGATCCCCTTGAATCTTATTTTGGCCAAATTCGGCAACATGGCATCAGAAACACAAATCCTACACCTTCTGTGTTTGGAACATATTTTAAAAGCCTTGTTGTTGGTAGTTTCTCTCGCTTCCATTCATTATCTTCTAATGTTGAAGCGGAAAAATCAAAACAGCTTCTTCGAGGCTTAAGTGATTTTACGTCTCACACTAGGACCCGACGAGTATGTCATGATATTTGGAATATTTCACCGTTGCCTAGCAACTTTGAAATAAATGAATCTCGTCAAGATGGCCTTTTGGCTTACATTACTGGATATGTAGTTCAAAATGTGGCTTAAGTGATTTTACGTCTCACACTAGGACCCGACGAGTATGTCATGATATTTGGAATATTTCACCGTTGCCTAGCAACTTTGAAATAAATGAATCTCGTCAAGATGGCCTTTTGGCTTACATTACTGGATGTGTAGTTCAAAAGGTGGCTTAAGTGATTTTACGTCTCACACTAGGACCCGACGAGTATGTCATGATATTTGGAATATTTCACCGTTGCCTAGCAACTTTGAAATAAATGAATCTCGTCAAGATGGCCTTTTGGCTTACATTACTGGATATGTAGTTCAAAAGGTGGCTTAAGTGATTTTACGTCTCACACTAGGACCCGACGAGTATGTCATGATATTTGGAATATTTCACCGTTGCCTAGCAACTTTGAAATAAATGAATCTCGTCAAGATGGCCTTTTGGCTTACATTACTGGATATGTAGTTCAAAAGGTGGCTTAAGTGATTTTACGTCTCACACTAGGACCCGACGAGTATGTCATGATATTTGGAATATTTCACCGTTGCCTAGCAACTTTGAAATAAAATGAATCTCGTCAAGATGGCCTTTTGGCTTACATTACTGGATATGTAGTTCAAAAGGTGGCTTAAGTGATTTTACGTCTCACACTAGGACCCGACGAGTATGTCATGATATTTGGAATATTTCACCGTTGCCTAGCAACTTTGAAATAAATGAATCTCGTCAAGATGGCCTTTTGGCTTACATTACTGGATATGTAGTTCAAAAGGTGGCTTAAGTGATTTTACGTCTCACACTAGGACCCGACGAGTATGTCATGATATTTGGAATATTTCACCGTTGCCTAGCAACTTTGAAATAAATGAATCTCGTCAAGATGGCCTTTTGGCTTACATTACTGGATATGTAGTTCAAAAGGTGGCTTAAGTGATTTTACCGTTCTAGCATCACTATGGCCTTTTGGCTTACATTACTGGATATGTAGTTCAAAAGGTGGCTTAAGTGACGTCTCGACTAGGACCCGACGATATGTCATGATATTTGGAATATTTCACCGTTGCCTAGCAACTTTGAAATAAATGAATCTCGTCAAGATGGCCTTTTGGCTTACATTACTGGATATGTAGTTCAAAAGGTGGCTTAAGTGATTTTACGTCTCACACTAGGACCCGACGAGTATGTCATGATATTTGGAATATTTCACCGTTGCCTAGCAACTTTGAAATAAATGAATCTCGTCAAGATGGCCTTTTGGCTTACATTACTGGATATGTAGTTCAAAAGGTGGCTTAAGTGATTTTCAAACTAGGACCCGACGAGTATGTCTTACCGTTGCCTAGCAACTTTGAAATAAATGAATTCGTCAAGATGGCTTTTGGTCTACTGGATATGTAGTTCAAAGGTGGCTTAAGTGATTTTACGTCTCACACTAGGACCCGACGAGTATGTCATGATATTTGGAATATTTCACCGTTGCCTAGCAACTTTGAATAAATGAATCTCGTCAAGATGGCCTTTTGGCTTACATTACTGGATATGTAGTTCAAAAGGTGGCTTAAGTGATTTTACGTCTCAACTAGGACCCGACGAGTATGTCATGATATTTGGAATATTTCACCGTTGCCTAGCAACTTTGAAATAAATGAATCTCGTCAAGATGGCCTTTTGGCTTACATTACTGGATATGTAGTTCAAAAGGTGGCTTAAGTGATTTTACGTCTCACACTAGGACCCGACGAGTATGTCATGATATTTGGAATATTTCACCGTTGCCTAGCAACTTTGAAATAAATGAATCTCGTCAAGATGGCCTTTTGGCTTACATTACTGGATATGTAGTTCAAAAGGTGGCTTAAGTGATTTTACGTCTCACACTAGGACCCGACGAGTATGTCATGATATTTGGAATATTTCACCGTTGCCTAGCAACTTTGAAATAAATGAATCTCGTCAAGATGGCCTTTTGGCTTACATTACTGGATATGTAGTTCAAAAGGTACTCAGTAAGTTTCCGTTTTGTGACACATGCTCTGAAAATGTTTTCCAAGATGGTTTACCTGGTGAGATTCATAGATTTATAGCAGCCAAAGATACGGGGACACGGTTGAAATATTGTAATGAAGCTTTAATTGTAACTGTTAGAAGTTGTGTAAATATATTAGATTACTACTGAATGAAAAACAATTAAGAACTGTGTACTTTGCCCTGTGCCAATCTTTGATTCTATATGGCATCGGGAGCTGGGGAGGAGCAGCCAAATGCCATATTGATGTAGTAAGGAGGGCCCAGAAGTGCGTCCTGCGAGTATCTAGAGGTAGACCTTTTACATACCCATCCAAGTTACTGTTTAAAGAGTGTAATATACTTGATGTTAGGCAATTAGCAATTAGGGAATTCGTTCGAGCCGCATTAAAAACAGACTCTACTAACCCTACTAATCATAATCATTCTACTAGATTTGCAGGCAATAATAAACTGATAACACCTAAAATGAGTACAAAATTTGGACAACGGCACTCAATATTTTTATCTCCACCTGTTCAATAAGTTGGAAAAAAATAATAAAACGACTAAATTAGGATTAAACATGTGGCTCGTCGATTTAGATATTGTACAGTCTGAACAACTATTGATTGTTCAGAGATAATCTAAGTTGTATGTAATATCCGATAATATTTTGTTTACGGATGTTTCTAATCTAAGGACCTAATAACTTGAGTAGTAGTAAGTTTCTAGTTAGTAAGTTTCTAATTAATATACTATTTGATAAAATTAAGTTAATTTAGTAAAATTATATTTTATTAACCTATTGTAATAGTATATATAAAATAACATAACCTTATTCAAATCACAAATTGTAAATCATAAATTTAAATTTTCAGGCAAATACAATAATTACATATCTTTTCAATAATTATAATATTGTACATATCTTCTCTGAGACAGGTGCGCAACACGCCACCTAGTAGAGAAGATATCAATAACAAATTAGTCTCACACACAATCTGTAATGAATAAGATATGTAATGTTAGGGACCATAATAAACAATAAACAATATTGTTTACCATCGTATTTGAATAGGATAAATATTAGTTGTAAGTTAGTTGAATTTCTTAATGAAAATGTAAATTTTTAATTTTAAAGAATGTTTGCACAAGGATAATTTAATATTAAAATTGTTGGAATGCTTAGTTAATTTGATATTTTATAATTATTTGAATAAGTGCAATAATATTTTAAATGGCAAAGAAAACCTGTACTTAAGAAATGATAGCTTTCAACAATTATGTAAGTCATTTCACGACAAAAGAGTAAAACGATAGGTAGTATATAACTTTTATTGAATAACATGTATTTTTTCTTGTGCATATACTATATTTCATATTACTTCTGCTTTGTTTTGTTTGTGAAAATAAAATTGAATTTACAACTTCACAATTTTTTCATTTAATAATTGTATTATTTGCTTCATTCATGTAAAATGTTTCATGCAGTGGGTGAAAGATAATAATAGACCATTGTATGAAATATGTGATACCTTGGACTGGTACTGAAGCGTAAGACTGATCACCCTACCTTCATGTAATAAAACGATCAAGATACACTGCACTTGGTGTGCCAATGCTCCAATAAATGTCTCCAAGATGTATAAAGCGTACGGTGAGATATGCACCGAAGAAAATATGAATGCACTAGGCTATGACCTATATTTAAAGACATTTCATAGTGAAAATTTATCATTTAAACATCCATATAATGACACCTGTAACATTTGCGACAAGTTGAAAATTCAACTAAAAAGAAAAGATCTTTCGGAAGAAGAGCTGCGAATTCTACAGGTTGAAAAAATGAAACATGACGATAAGGTTTCTGCAGCTTATGACCCCAAAAGGCAAGATAAGCAAGATGCAGGTCAAAGCAATGGCAAAATTGTAGTTAAAGCTTTTGATCTGCAAAAAGTATTAGATACCCCCTCTTTGACGACAGGTGTAAGTTACTATAAAAGACAACTTTCAACATATAACTTGACAGTTCATGACTTGAATACGAATGAGGTGTGTTGCTATATGTGGTCCGAAGTTGATGGTGGTCGGGGTTCCGATGAAATTGCCAGCATAATGTTCGAAGAGATAATGAAGTTAGAAGATTCATGTGAACGCTTAATATTATATTCAGATAACTGTGCTGGTCAGAATCACAATTTCACAATGCCAGTAATGTATACGGAGGTGCTAAAAAAGAAAAATACTCTTAAAGAAATCAACCACAAGTTTTTAGAGCCAGGGCATACACGCATGGAGTGTGATTCTGACCATGCACGAATAGAAAAGGCTAAGCCTAAAGATATGAGCATCTTCATACCTCGGGAGTGGTACAATTTGGTAAGAACGGTTCCTGCCAAGAAAGGCAAAAAAATGAAAGTAAGGGAACTGACATTTGACTATTTCCATTCCTATAAATCGCTTTACAATGAAAAAAAATCATACTATGTACGGAGAACTAAATTGGTAAATGGCCAAAGAGTTGGTGCAAAACCAGGTGGATACTGGTATCTGCGGCTAGCAGATGTATTAATTTGTCTACGACGTTAAAAGTTCCAGCCTTTCGAGAACTAGATGTTGTTCGTTTGAAAAACTTTACAAGGGAACCAATCGATATATAAAAAAAAGTATAATGGTCGTCTTCCAATCGATGAAAAGAAATTTAAGAATCTGATCTCGCTGCTGCAATTCGTCCCGCAAGAGTATCACAACTTTTATCATAACATTCCTCATAGTATTCGGGTTAATGAGGTACATCCTGATATTATCAGCTCCTCCGATGACTTTTTGACTTGACACCCGTATGCAGAATTATTCCTCAAAAGTAAGGGTGAGTCGAGGTTGAGTCGAGGCCGGTCCTTACCTCAACTCAAACGTTCCATTGCAGAGTCGGTTCCTTAAAACTTGACCCGCACCTTATAAATATTAAGGTCAACGTCGTAGCGCATAGAAGTTTTATTAACAATTTATGTCTATGGCACTGTTTGTCTATTGAAAGCCGTCTTCTCCACAGATAAAACGGTAAATTCTGTATTCTGTTGTCATTCATCGCCACATGTCAGTTTGAACGACTGTTTTCTCGTTTCGGTTATCATTTAGTCAAAAAAAATTGTAATGTCTGGGAGAAAGTTTTTTTACCTCGGAAGAGAAACGGAGTGTTGTAGAACGTTTTCAAAAATATCCGGCAATCACGAGCGTTGCCACAAATTTTGGAGCACTTGACGCCAAAAAACGGGCCTGGGACAGATTGACCGACGAATTCAACGCGAATCCATCGAATCAAAAGGTAAAAACTATATATATGTTTTCTTGTTTTCAATTAAATGTCACAAAAGCATTAAACAGATGTGTATTTAATGTGTTAAGGTACAGACTTGATCAAATAACCATCAAAAATATGTTTTAATTTTAGAGAACACAGGGACAAATCAAAAAGTTATGGGACAATATAAAAGTAAGGAGGAAATCACAGCTCACTGCTGAAAAACAAAGCCGCATGAAGACTGGAAGCAGCAGCAACAACTAGTGAACACCACCCAGTGGACGAATTTTTGGACCAGGCCACAAGCCGAAACCGAAAACTGTTTTTTTTAATATGTGTATGCTTGTATCTTGCTTACTTTTTTTGTATCTTACTTACCTCATTTTCATGTACCTATCTTGCTTACTTCATTTATGTCTTCTAGCTAACATTATTTTTATGTCTCTTATTTTTTATGTTTATAATCGATTATGTCGTCATTGACTATAGACTGAAGTCTGTAACTGTTGACACCCGGGTGTACAGAGGGGCCGAAATATAATCAGATCACTTCTTGGTGGTTTCAAGGGTGATTCTGTTCAAAGGATGGCGGTCCCAAACACACAATGTGCAGGCTCCGTCTAGAGTTAAAGTTGAAAAACTACAAAATGTCTTCATAAAAGATAATTATGAAAAGTCTGTGTGTAGTAAACTGAACTATGATATGATAGAAAGTATGAACATAAATTATACGTGGGAGTGTTTAAAAAACAGTATGTATGAAACAGCGAAAGATGTATGTGGTGTGACAACACTAGTAAGAAAGAAAGGTGATGCATGGTGGAACGATAGCGTCAAGATCCTTGTAAAAGAAAAGAAGGATGCGTGGTTAACTTTGTTATCAGTTAATAAAAGTAACAACAGTGTCTACCTAAGATCATGCTTTAATATCACGCTTGTACTTTATCTTCTCTCAATTTCTTAATTTACACATTAAATGCCAATTTATTAGGGCTTTTATTAGCCTGTTAATTGGCATAATTTTTTTTTTTTTAAATAAAAAAAACTGAGTATCTTGGCTTAAAGTGTATATAACGAATGCAAGAAAAAAGTTAAAAAGGGTGTCAGTGAAAGTAAGAAGTTGAAAGAAGACTGTTTTGGAGAAATAGGCGTATGAATTTCAAGTGCAAACTTGGCGACCAAGATAAGTCATGGGCTCCGCACATGAGTTGTGTACGATGCACAAGAACACTTCAGGGCTAGCTACGAGGTTCACGTAAAGCTGTTGTTTGCAGTTCCGATGATTTGGAGGGAGTCGAAGAACCATATCAATGATTGCTACTTCTGCATGACAAACGCATCAGGGTGTTTAAAAAGAAGAAGAAGAAGCACATCACATACCCAAACATTTAATCAGCCATAAGGCCTGTACAAAGAAAACTTTTTTAAAAAAGGTTCCCAGGATCAGCGATCCAAAAATAAAAGAAGGAATCTTTATGGAACCACAAATAAGAGAGGTTTTGACAGATCCAAATTTTAATTTAGTGTTGGGACAGCTAGCCGCTTGGTCAGCTTTCAAAAACGTAGCATAAAACTTACTTGGAAACCATAAAAGCGAAGACTATATCAACATTGTCTCCGAAATGCTCAGGGCCTACCAAGATATGGGGGCCGTGTCCGCACAGAAGCAGGCTATCTGCTGCTGTAACATGTTTTTGAATCCACTTTTTACATTCTCATCTCGATTTTTTCCCGGAAAATTTGGGTGAGTGATTTCATCAGGATATTGCGGTGGAGAAGCGATACCAAGGAAAATGGAGCACATCTATGCTAAACGACTATTGCTGGACGTGGCAGAGAGACTCAAGATATTTTGTATTTACATATAGTACACACTTTCCTAAAAATGCACTAAAACCAAAGGGACAAAAATTTTGACAAAATTTGTCGACCAGTGTAATTTTAATATAACGTTGGAAGCTCAATTTAAACATTTGCGTTTTTGCAAAGAAGAGAAGAAGTCCCGTATAAAATTTGGACATATTTATATGTTATCATACAAAGCATGTATCCTAGTAGTTTCACTAGCATTTAACGTTTTTAATGAAAAAACTATTGCTGAGTTAAAGTGTATTGCACTTCAAAATCCTGAAATATTTATAGACCCTGAGGGTATGGGTATATTAGCTTTTTTAAATATATTTTGTAGGTGGTGGAAGATAATGAATGTACATAGTGAAGGAAAGCGCACAGGGAACCTATGAGAGAAGATAGTTTAGATTATATGATTTTGCACTGTTCAGTTTCTATCCTCGAATTTCTTCCCTGCCGAACTGGCAAATAAACCGATTCTTTGTGATATTAAAAAAATGTTGTTCATATCACAGCAGGCAAATGAATGTGTCAATCTCTTGGATTCCCTCTCATATAGGAATAAGTGGAAATGAAAAAATGGACAACTTAGTCAAGGACGCCCGCTCCTGTGACGTAATTCCTAGTTTATTCAGTATTCCCATAGCCGACTACGTAAATATTCTAAAGAGCATGATTTAGACAGTTTGATAATGCCCTTACAAGGCGAAACAATTGTCACTAACTTGATATAAAAATCACGAAGAACCAAAAAATCGTTTTTTGATTTTAACATAAGATATCATGGAGTTCTACAAAATAAATGCCATATCAATCAATCAATAGCATGATTTAGTATGAAAAGGGCATATTCTAGTAAAAGTATTTTTCATTATTATATTACAATATGGATTCATCAAGCGGCTCGTGCTCTCAACCAGTCGGTGCCACCAATTCTGAACAGAAAGATCTTGGGTTGGTCGAGCAGGCTCATGCTCTAATTAATGTTGGAAATGAGGGAATCAATAGCGCTAAAAACTTAAAGACCAAGTTTTGAAGGTTTTCACTGAACTCGGAATTATAGTGACAAAGCTCTCCGCTACCTTTAAGGAATGCATACATCCCTCACCTTAAGAAAATTGAGGATCTGATCACTATACAAAACGAAAAGCTGGATTCCTTAAACGAAGTTGTCTCCCAACCAACTGTCCCTTCTATTTTTCCTTCGAATACGGAAAAAATGAGCTATGCTCTCATAATAAAATCTCGAGACGATACAAAGAGGGGAGAAGAGGTCGAGGGACTGATAAAAAAAATGTCAGGACCTCAGGTATTGGAATCTCTGGGTTAAGGCGTATCAGTAATCAATAAATCATTATTAATTGCGCCACCCCAAGCGACAGGGAAAAATGAAGGAGGAGCTTAAAGAAAGTATGACTTGAAACCAGATAAATCAAGAACACGATTCTTCACCTGGTAATGAATCATTTTCAATGTTTACGTTTTCCAGAGCCCCAAGGCCAAACAAGGAAAACATATCATTATTTCAACCAAAAAAGGACAAATGCGAGACATGCGTCCAATTTGAAACAGGAAACTTGGCAAGCACTGCTCACGAAGAACATCAAGTTAAGAAAATGGAAGCTAGAAATGAGATGAAATGAATACGGAAAATAATGTGTTCACAATGGATCTGCAGGCGGTCCAGCTTGTATTACAAAACAAAGCTGATTGTTCACAATTTTTGTTTATTCAACGCAAAGACAAACGATGGGTTCTGTTACCTCTGGAATAAAAGTGAGGGAGGTGTTAATGCAGAGGAATTTTCTTCAATAGTAGGTAAATTTCTCAAAACCAAGACTGTCTTTATCAGATGATAAGAGATAAATTATTATTTGTAGTGATGCTTGTACCTATCAAAATAGGAACTAAACAATGGCTAATTCTTTATTAAATATCTGTATTAAGTATAACAGCATCAAAAAATTTTTGGAAAAACGACATACCCAAATGCTTGTTGATTCGATGCATTCGACCATTGAACGGTACATGAAAAACAGAGATATTAATGCTCCTGCTGAATACATAAATATGTGCCGCTTTGTCAGAAAAAATCCGAAGTCATATTATTGTGAATATTTGTAGCATAATGATTTGAAAAAAAATTGACTCTGTTCTGTAAAAAAGCTGGCGATCCAGTTGTCACTAACATAAGAGCGCTACTTTACGAACCAAGTGGGACTATAAAATACATGTTGCGATTCCTGGACTTTATTACCTCAAATAATTAACAAGGATGTCGTACCTAAAACATTTGATAGCCTTCATCCTCTGCACACCAGCCGTCTTAAAATAAAAACAAGAAAATACCAAGTTTTAGAAGAGCTTATGACCGTTTTGTAATTAAGGATTTTCACGAGTATTATGATAATTTACCACACTAAATATTATTAGCAAACAATAATTCTACCAAATATTCCAGTAATATTGATTCATTCATATAAAATCGATACAATCATTATATTTGTTTTATAATGTACGTTTACAATAAGTACCTACCTAATGTATATAATCATCTTGCTACGATACTTTTCCCTCATTAACAAAATAATGTTGGTATTCTAATCTTACTTTTTTTGCTTCGTTTAAAATATTTTTGTCTTGGTCGATTTAAATTGATTATATTCGAATCTGAAGCATCCGCAGCCTTTAGAAAGAACACTCCCACTGTCAGTATTTTGTCTGTAAGAACACATTTCGGGTGCATAGCGTTTGTTATGCAAGACGTCTCTACTTTATTCGTGGTCTCTGGTTCTAAATGTATTTGTGTATGATATATTCTAAATCTCGAGACCAATATGCCGAAAGCGTTTTCTACGATGCGTCTTGCGCGAGATAATCGATAATTTTCACGTGTATCCAAATCTGCTTGCCATTCTTGAGTGTTTTGTCGAGGTGAAGTGTTGTGTGTTTAGTGCAAATCCAGTGGAATACTTACAACAATAATCCAGATAAGATCATTTCAATTTATTACTACAATTTATTTTGTTTTTAGTGTCGGTGGACATCAGAAAGCAGGGGGGTTCAATTTTTTCGCATGTTTTTTCTCAAATATTATTTTTTCTAAAATTCGTACACACATATTTTCAGTTAGTTTTAAGATGAAGGGGGACGTTATTCCTCCCTATCCTCCGGAGCCCGGGGATACGGCGGGCAAAAAAGGAAAATCGACAACGCGACTTCTAGCAATGTTTCCCTACCATCAATTCCTCTTAATACAGAGTCTATTAATACTTCGAACGAGAAACCTAAGGAGGTTTATTGTTATCTTCCTAGATCTTGCGGGCCATTTAATGTGATTCTTCAACACAGTGAACAGGGAAAACCTATCTTTCCTATGGAATTCGGTAAATTCCTCTTCTCTAGGAGACTCCTTAACATAGTCAACGGATCAGTTAAAGCTGAGGGGAGATACAATTTAGAGATTTATTAGGAGATAGAATTTCTATGGAGTTTTCCTGTGCTGCAGCCGCTAATTCTTTTATTAAAAACGCATTTGTAATGTCGAACAGCCTTTACAAGGCGGTTATCCCTTCAGAGGATTCTTCCCTAAGATGTCACGTAGGGTACGATGTAGCCGCGGTCGACTCCTCGAAACCCGTCTAGAGGGGATGCTCGCCAAGTACCTGAGCAAGGAAGGCCCTGTTATGAACCTTGATCACCCACCTAATTATTCTATTTATTTAACATTATATTCTTAACCACAACAAACACGTGTAATGTAATATCTACTTACGCCATACCGGAAACAATTATGTTATCAGTTATTTTTCTATTTTTATAAAGGGGTTTGGAGATAGAGGAGTCCAGGGCGTGGTCCGAGGCTTCCATGACGGCGTCGCCCACGTCAGGCAAGACACGGCGTCTTGGCTGCTGACGTGGACAGGCGACTCTCTGACTGAGAGAGTAACTGCGTAGATGGTAAAAGATGGTTGTGTTGCACTGCTGTTCTGACCCTCAGTACGGGTATTTATAGGACAGTAGTCCTTTGTTATTAGAGTTGTATGGTGGGGATAAACGTTCGTGTGCAAAGCCATACTGCCCGTTGAATTGCAGCGTCAGCTGATGATTTTCTAGGAATTACCTACTCGTGTAGTAATACCTGACGCAGCTGAATTATATTTGCACTTTGGACGTTGTACCGTCTGGGTTGTTCCCCCCCACATTTCTATTAATTAAACATTATTTCATATTTAGCGGTTATCTAGAAAAAACCCAAATTAAAAGTACATCCAAGCACATCCGCTAGTGTACGTGAAAAATAGCAATCGCATCAGTCCTTATTGGATGGTGGAAGGTAAAGTCACGAGGAAGGTCCAGAGTAGTCAAGCTAATCAGGAAAAGTATTACAGGGGTAAAAGACGAGTAGTTTTTAAAATAGGTGAAAAGTGCTTGGTAAAGGATTTCAGGCATAGGAATCAGACAGCCTGGACTAAGGGGGAAATTCTAAGGAAAATTGGAAATAATGTTTATATTGTAGCCATATGTGGTACGAGCATGACTTGGAAGAGGCACATCGATCAAATAAAAAGATTGTCTGTGACATGGCAGGTTTCAGAGCCATGCAGGTTTGAGGGGACAGCTCAGGGCGCTGCTGAGACTCGAAGAGTTGCAGCGGACGACCTGGGGCTCCCAGGAGATTCTGACTGTAGATTTAGGTGGGATTCTTTGGTTTCCAGGTCCAGCACCGCGTCAGAACGGCCAGCGGCGGAGCCGGAGCGGATGGGCTGCAGGAGGAGTCATCCGGGTCGCCTCCATCGCCCGCGCTACCGCAGGAGCTGCCCGATGTTCCGGAGCGTCCGTGTGTGACGGAGCTAGCGGGACCATCGAGCACTCGGTCAAAGTACGACTTGAGACCGCGTACGATGCCTCGGACATAATGATGTGCGTGCACCGGGACCAGTACAAAGTACGTGAAATACACTGGGGCTGGCCGCGGGGCTGGCCCCGGAGCCGGCACCGGGGCTAGCACCGAGACACAGGCGGACGCTAGTACTTCAAGGCAATATGAACTTTTAGAGAACGCTCTGCCAAGCAACGTCAAGTCGAGATTTGCATACTTCTAACTAAAATATTACTTATAAGGAAAATACTTGAACGCATGGTCAAGAATGAGACCCGAAAAAAAATCTATGAAAAAATAAACAAGTCAAAATGGCTTATTTTATTTTACTACGGTATTTTTTATGTAATAATAACCAAAATTAAGTATTAGGGCATTAAGATACAAAAATGAGTCACCAGCGATTGGCAGCGATAATCATAAATTGTTTGTTTTGCCAAATGTTATTTTGAAGAACTGATTGGGTATTTCTAACAATCGGGTATTTCAAATACCGTTATTCAGTTATTTATTTACGAATAATCGATTTTACGAATTATTTGATTATGATAATCTACTATCGGCATATTAGAATAATTCGGTTAGGTTATTTTAATAATCTAGCAATTCGAAAGTTATAATTGATTTTGGTCATAAGGGCAATTTTTCAAAAATTGTGACCAAGATTTTGAATGGCATGTTTTTCTTCTTTTTTTTAATTCTCTGTTTTTTTATACAGAAAACGTTTTCTTGCATATTGTTTAATATTAAAATTAAGAAGAAACTATATGTTTTACAAAATGGTTTTTATAAAATGGTTGTCATCTTATTATGTGGGGACAATAATTATTACTGAATGGAAGTAGGGGTAAATGAATGGACACTCTTAAGATAAGTTTACATAAGTGTAAGTGGCTAGATTGCAGCCTGAAAGATAGAACATTGTGTTAAATGAGAATGAAATTTGTAAATTATTTATAATTTTAATTTGTTCATACATCTCACTCTTATTTACTCACTAATTCACCCACTCTCGTACTAGCATTTTTTTCTCAGCTCAATTCAATAGTTCACGCATGTGAACGTGCCATAATAAAATCCATTAGGTGACTGTGAAAATCCGTATATATGTGACCAGCAGACGATAACTCAATGGCGGTAGCATATTGCTTAGTTTGATAAGTAGTCCTCACCACAAAGTTAGTAATGTAATACAAGCATATGGTTAAAGGCATTAGATAAATTTACCACTGAATAATAAGTAAATAATCAATAAAGTCTCAGCACTTACCTTGCAAATCAGGTAAGTGAATGGACAAGATGAGGTATCTGAATCACCGATCACAAACTTCAAACCCAACTCTCTGGTATCGACTAACAAATCATGTCAATTTTCGGCGGCAATTAATTGACAATCAGCGTTGCCACCAGACGAAGAAAAAATTCGCATTTATAATTAACTCCGAAACCTAAGAAGTCGGTAACTTAATGGACAAAATGAAAGTGGAAATTTTCAGGGACAAAATATTCGTAGCCATAATTATTTTAAAAGGGTCTGAAATTTTGTAATAATTATAACAATGAGTGAATTTATTGAACAAAGTTTTGATTAATACCATAAAAACGTATAAATTATAGACCGAATTTACTATTTTGATCTGGGGACAATCCTTTTTCCATATCTTTAAAGCATAAATTTCTTCTTCTACAAAATTGTTTTATTGAGTACTCTAGCGTTGTTATTTTATTAATTAGGCTTTAAAAAACTCGATTACTCTCAGTTTACAATTGTAAAACATAAAAAAACGTAACTCTAGTCTCTAGAGTATTTTTATTGCCTTTACTTATCTTTTTGTTGCAATTCAATAAAAACAGTTCTTTTTTGCAGAAAAATATAAACACGAAACTTGCTAGGGCGATTTATGTAACTGGACAACCATTATCAATGATGGATCATCCATTTGTGAAAGAAGTTTTTCAACTGTTAAAATTCAGAATATACTCCGCCATCAAGAAAAGTTTTATCCACGTCATTATTAAATGAAGAATATGCCAAAGTTAAAACGGATATAAATGAAAAAATTGAACAAGCGGACGTTTTACACCTTGCAATTGATGGTTGGACAAATATAAAAAGGGAATCAATAATAAATGTTATTATATACACACCTATGCCATGCTTTTATACATTTATAGAAACCAAAGGCAACAGGCACACTGCTGATTATTTGTTTGAAGAGTTGTGTAAAATAATTGATAAAATTGGCAGTAGAAAATGTTTGTGTATCGTGACAGATAATGCCGCTAACATGATAAAATGTGGAAAACTGTTGGAGATAAAATACCCCAATATAAAATGGACAGGATGCTTAGCACACACACTTAATTTGTTAGTTGGTGACATTTTGAAAACTGACGAAGCCAACAAAATAATTTTCAAAGTAACAGAAATTACAAAATACATTCACAATTCACATATTCTATCAGCCGATTTTAAACAAATTTCAAAAGAAAAATCTGTAAGTAAATCGCTTCATCTACCTGTGAAAACTAGATGGCAAAGTCATTTGCTTTGCTTAGAAAACTTTATTGAGTGCAAAGTTGTGTTGCAAAATATGGCTTTGAATTCAGCATTAATGGAAAAATTCAAAGTCCATCTTTTAAATGAAAATATTTGGACAAGTATAGACCGCTTGAAACACTTCTTAAAGCCAATCGTGAATTGGATAGTGAAATTAGAGGGCGATTACAATTCTATTCATTTGGTGTATCAGGCGTTTACAGAAATTGATGATTCTTTAAATATACCATCGGAAGAATACATCTTAGGGTCAGAGCTCCATCAGAGTTTTTAAAAAAAAAATTCAATGATAGGAAGCTCTCAGCGCTAAAACCTATTCATCTGGCAGCTGCAATTTTAAGTCCACAAAATCGTGGATCTACACTCTCGCCAGAAGAAAACATAGACGGCTGTGAATTCATATTAAATTGCACAGCTAAATGGCAATAGTGATATTCAAAAGCTTTTGATTGAGCTGACAGATTTCAAATGCGGCAGTGGACTATGGAACAAAAGCTTTATTTGGAGTATGGCAGATAAAAGTAAGTCCACTGGCGTGGTGGACATCCTTATTTAAAAAAAACTGATCTAGGATTAGTAGCCATAAAAATTTTGACAGCTCCGTCAACGTCTGCATCCGTGGAACGGTCATTTTCCACGTTTTCTCACATTCACAATAAAAAAAGAAACAAACTGGATGCTGAGAGGGCAGGAAAAATATGTTTAATTGCCCACAATTGGAAAATTATGAATAGAGAACACTTTGATCACGATAAAGATCAAAACTGGGTAATGGAAGAGAAGGAAAATTCTGAAATCCCAAGTACGTCGGGTCCTGGTAGCCTTCATACCTCTGAGAATTTCAACGATATCTCGGATTCGAAAAGTTATTCATTTGAAATGAGTGATTCGGACTCTGAATTCGAATTTACTCCAGTATATGCGAGAGCAGAAAACGAAATGGAGCTTCGGACAGCTGATGCTGATCAAACACCTCGAGACGAAACTCCACTTTGTGTTGATGAAGATGAAATTCCATTTCATATATTTTAAAACGATGAAGTAGGCAAGTGTCATTTTATTTATGCAGTTTCTCTATTCATAATTTTCTAATTGTTGGCTCTAAAAAAAAAAATTTAATAATTGTATTTGTACATTGTAATAATTGATATTTTGTATTTCTTTATTATGATACATAAAATAAATATTAAAACTATTAACCCAGATTTCCAGTTTTAAAACAATAAGGTGACACTAAATTTGTAAAAAAAGACTTGTTCACAATCACGATATTATTTTTCTCGGGTTGTATTTTGTATCTTAATTCCCCCAATACTTAATTTTGGTTATTGTCATATAAAAATACCGTAGCAAAAAAAAATAAGCCATTTTGACTTGTTTATTTTTTCATAGATTTTTTTTTTCGGGTCTCGTTCTTGACCATGCGTTCAAGTATTTTCCTTATAAGTAATATTTTAGTTAGAAGTATGCAAATCTCGACTTGACGATGCTTGGCAGGCGTTCTCTAAAGTTCATATTGCCTTGAAGTACTAGCGTCCGCCTGTGTCTCGGTGCAAGCCCCGGTGCCGGCTCCGGGGCGGCCCCGCGGCCAGCCCCAGTGAATTTAGTTCGGGCTATAAAACCCCGAATAAACCACCCATCATTGTCTTTTACTTTCTGGCTCTATTGACAGTACATCGTCACTCTGTTTAATCGTTAATTAATATTTCTGAACTTCTTTGTATATTTTTAAACCTTGTAATCACCATCAATTACTTCAATAAACAAGTGCAGATTTTCCAGTATTCATTAAATCGGTGTTTCAATCTTCGAAATTGAACCTTCGTCAAGAAGAAGACCACGACGGAGATTGGCCACCAAAAGCCCGTCGCGCCAGCAGGCACCGCAAACGGGTAGCGATATGTCCTGGAACTTCGTCGACTCCATCAGTGCGGGCTGAGGTGATCCCCGTCTTCGATCCGGACGACAAGGGATTATCTGTGACTGCTTGGGTCCCAGAAAATTGATATTTTGGGAGAAGTGCACGGGTGGAGCGAATACACCAAGTCGTGCTACATGCAGACGAGGCTGCGAGGATCTGCCAAGCGATGGTTTGAGCAGCTAGAAGCATATAACCTCACTGGGAAGAGTGGAAGAGATCCCCGATGAGTGCGTTTCCACGGCATGTGGATTACGCAGATATGCTGGAGGAAAAAAATAAATAAATAAGGAATATTACCTTCAAGTTATGAGCCGTTTGCGTGAAGAAAACGCCCGGATTTTTATTAGAACATTGGATCCTGAAACCATTGTCACCCTATTTAATAATTAATATTGATGTGTATTAAGCTATTATAAGGTACTGTGCTCAAGACTCAAGAAATTACAATAATAATTGTCATACTCATATATACCATTTTTGTTATACTATTAGTGAGTGACATTATTTAAGTGTGTGTGTAAATTATTATTGTTTAAATGTTAAAAAATTTTATTTTAAAAAAAGTTATAAAAATAAAAAAAATAAAAAAAAAACAAAAAAAAATAAAACATTAAATCTGTGAAATGCTCTCCTCGGCACGGGGTCCCCCAGTGAGCAATGCATTTAAGATAAAAATATAAAGCAAAACTGTAATAAACTATAAATTTAAAAAAAAAAAAAAAATGATAGAGCGAGTCAGAAAGGAAGATGAGACGATGACGCAGTACAACCATCATAAAATCCTACTGATACGACGCTGTCGTTTAGATGAAGATGAAGTTTATATAGAGACTATATCCGTACATCATATCTATGTATGTATTTACTTATGTATTTATTTATGTATTTATTGGATAAGTCTGTTGACTTTTTGCCCGTTTTGCCTACACGAGAGTGTGTATGGCGTGGTTACTGGGTAACCTGGATAAGTCTGTTGACTTACCGTTTTGCCTACACGAGAGTGTGTATGGCGTGGTCATGGGGTGACCTGGATAAGTCTGTTGACTTACCGTTTTGCCTACATGAGAGTGTGTATGGCGTGGTCATGGGGTGACCTGGATTAGTCTGTTGACTTATCGTTTGCCTGTTGTATGGCGTGGTTACTGAGTAACCTGGATAAGTTTGTTGACTTATAAATGGGAACTACTTAAATGTTCGGTACTAATTTTTCTTTTGTCTGTTTTGTTGTGGGGTCACAACATAGGGTCAGGATGGTTGAGTGTAACATGGCAATACTGGCATGTACCAGGCGGCCAATGCGAAGGAGCCGGATGTCCGCCATGTTGCCGAAAAAACACCACACTTCTTCCCTCACGACTCACGACCCTAGGTTCGACTAGTCGACTCTGCATTTTACTATACCCTGTTAGCTTTGTTTTGTGTAAATAAATCTTTTAGAAAAGAAAGCGACCGTGTTTCAACTAGTCAACTCTGCATTTTAGTATACCCTGTTAGCTTTGTTTGGTGTAAATAAATCATTTAGAAAAGAAACCAACCGTGTTTAACACTTTTTTAATTTTTACAAATGTGTTTTATTTTTTTTAATGCTACAAATTCAAAGGTATTTTTCATAAAAATTTTCCCTGCTTTCCACGGTAGATTTTTCCAATTTTCACCACGCAAAACTCAAGTCTACTATGCGGACTAACTAATCACCAAATATATTTTCGATGGTCCATTAAAAAATATATTTTACACTGATCTTAAACATAATTGTATTAAAGTAAAACCAGATAAGGCATATTACACACTGTGCGGCGGCGGCGTCGCAAGCTACTTACGCCTCTACAGCTGCGGCCCCGCAACCACCTCCTACCCGCGTGGCTCCGGCTCGTCCTACTGTACCTACGTCTACGGCGAGAACTATATTGACAAGACAGGCGCCACGTAATATAGCTTCTTCTAAGGCTAAGGGGAAACAGCCACTGAACGGTGTGTCAGTGGCTAAAAACCAAAATAGGAAAAACTCCTTGGTGCCGCTGCCGGTGGCACAGATTTCTCCTGCGGCTGGCGTTACGGCGCGGAGCGGCTCCTGGAGTACTCCGACGTCCCGGTCCGTGTCGCCCGCTGTGTCGGCTGCTGTACCAGCCCGGGAATATCATGCACCCAGACTCCTGGAGTGCCTACTCCATTACCGGATAAGAAGAAAAGTGAAGAATGGACGGTGCCCAAGACGCGCCGAACAAAACTTGTGCGCGGGAATATGATAATGGATGATGATAAAAATACTAGAAGGTTTTACTATCATTTTTATCCATTCCTCAAAGATACTACAGTAAAATGTTTTCAAGACTACTTAAAACCCTTAGCAGGCTCAGCCTCATTTAACGTCTTTAAAATTAAATCGGGGGTAGATTACGCTTCCTTTAAAGTGGGAATACCCGCTACTGCAGTGGGTGAAGTTTTAAAACCTTCCCACTGGCCACGTCACTCGTATGTGAAGGAGTGGAAGAACAGGGAGGTGACTACGCACCTACCTGGGGCGCGGGAAGAATGACTAAGAGGTGCCACATCTGCTTCTTGCTCCTCCAATTAAACATTTTTATATCAACATGCACGCGGCCTTAATACAAAATGTATAGATTTCTTCAATGAAGTGGTGGGGTGTGAATTTGATGTAATATGTTTGACAGAGACGTGGCTCAGTGCCAGTGTTTTAAGCTCGGAACTTTTTACTCCGGACTGTCTACTCTGAAACTTACTCAATACAATGGCATTCTTAACAATAAGGAACGAACGTTAGATTTAATTTTCTCAACAATTCCGATATCCATTTTTCGAAGCGAGTCTCTTCTCACTAAGGAGGATGCTTATCATCCTGCTTTGCGTTTTATTTACGTAGACGCACGCACTACCGTTCCCATAACGCATATAACATCGGAGAGGGGGTGGGATTTTACCAAAGGTGATTTCCGCTCTCTTTAAGACTCCTTTTTTCGTGCTGATTGGGACGGCATAAATGATTTAACAGGTGTTAATGAGGCTGTTCACTACTTTTATAATACTATGTATACTTGTTTTGATGAGTGCTTTCCGAGGAAGCCCCCGGCTGTGAGTAGCAGGAAATATTCGAGGTGGTTCTCTCGTGATATTATCAGTGACATCAGAAAAAAACACGGATACCACAAAAAGTGGAAGTCTTCTGGTGATCCATACTACTACTCTCTTTTTAGTAATCTTCGGACAGTGGTACAATAGAAAAGAAATGCGACCTTTGACTCCTATATTTCCGGTATCGAGTCAAATATCTTGCGAAATCTTTGACTTTTGGAGATATATTGGCTCTAAGCACCGGGATGGAGGAATCATGGACTCCATGACCTGGAAAGGTCAAGACGTTCGCAATGTAGACGTTGTGAATGCTTTTGCCAATAATTTCGAATCTGTTAACTGTTCTACTTCGAACGAAGAAGTGCATCCAGGGAATCAAAGCTCATCGCAAGGCGCGCAAAACATATCAATAGATTGTTTCAGCGAAACTGATGTCTTCAATGCAATAAGTTCTTTAAAGAACACTTGTTCACTTGGTCCCGATTTTGTTCCTACCTCAGCCAGGCAATGAGGAAATCCCTATTTTCAAAAAAAGTCTCCTGCGATATTGAGCCACATTTTTTGTGTAGGATGTGGAAAGGCTAATGGTTGTAATATATTCCATATTTTCTCACATACTTCGGTCACAATTTTTGATACTGTTGAATTTCCTATACGATATGAGAACGATAATGTCTTGTAGCAATCTCCAGTAGTTAGGAATCTGTAATAAAAATAATATTGATTTTAAAATAATATTAATTTTGTTATTTTTCAGTCGTATCTTCGAAAGCAAAGTGGAAGAGTTTGAAAGACTCCTACAAAAAGTACAAGCTTTCTAAAACGAGTACTAGTTGCCAATCCACAAAAAAACTTCAAAATTGAACTTGGGCAGATCAAATAAATTTCATTGATCCAGCAGTTACATTGAATGAAACTGAAGGTAGTATGATATGTCCGAATGTGGAAGAAGTTAATGCTATCAACTCTCAACCTACCGGAGACGGAACTACACAAGTCAGTGTACAAGATACCAGTCCGCAACAAACTCAAAACGCCCAACAAATTTATAGAAGGCATAGAAGAAATAATCCGGATCCGGATCCAACAGACAAAATGATCCAGTTCTTACAAAAACGAAGAGATCGCAACAAAAATGACGAAAAAGTTCATGTGAAATGCGATGGGATAGAATTATTATTTTTGGGATACGCCGATGGATTCAAAAAACTTTCAAAGCACAAGCAAATCAAAGTAAAATTTGATACTGCCCGAATGTTGATAGAGGCTGAATTAAGCGATCTGGAGACTAACAGCTACTCTACTGCACCAGGCAGTTCAAACTACTCTGATACCAGCATGCGTGCCCCTGTTACGCCAGGAAATTACTCCGTCAGTGAAGCAACAGTTACTGACAATGCTAATTATTACATTCTTCCACAAGATAGTCAATACGGCTATTCCTACTCATTTAACTACCACAAATAAAAATGATTCAGAAAATAACTATTATTTTTTAGTTTCTATAAATTATTTAGCTAAAAAAAAACAATTACTGTAGTGACTTATGCTTCACTGATCGTGGAATAAGTAACATGCAAAATTATTTTTTGTATTAATAATTAATAAATAAATAATTTCCAGGATATGACTGTATAACTCTGGACATTGCAATAGCATCAATCAGTCATAATAAGGATATATTTCTTGGCCATACTGAATAGATGTATGAAAATTGGATACTTTCCTGTTGTATGGAAAAAAGCAGAAGCAATAATAATTGCAAAACCCGGCAAAGAAAATTATAATGAAGTAAGGTAATATAGACCTATAGGCTTATTACCAGTTATGAGAAAAATTTTAAATGGAGAAAAATTATCAAAACATCAATACGGGTTTTACCTCAAAAAAGTACCGAGGATGCAATGGTAAATGCAATAAATTATATTCAAGGGAAGAAAGATGATAAAAAAATAATAGCTGTAATTTCTCTCGATATTAAAGGTGTCTTTGACAATGCATGGTGGCCATTGATATTAGTTAATTTGAAAATGATGAAAATTCTAAAAAACATATACGAAGTTTTATATAGTTACTTTCAGGACAGGCATGGCAGGTGAAATTGGCCGATTATACTAAAAAGAAAAGTAATACAAAGGGATGCATTCAAGGTTCTGTACTTGGTCCAATAATCATCTTCACTTTCTAACTTTTAATTTTTCTTTCTATACTTTTTTATATCATTATACGAACATAACTATCTTTTCATGTATGATTTATTATTGTATTGTATTTAGTATGATTTGTATTTAGAATGATTTGGATTTTTTTTTCTGTAATGTTCTAAATAACTGAAATAAATAAATAACCAGATTCAAAAATAACTTCCCAGGGCGTGACTTTGCAGAAAGTTTTTTAAAGCGCCACAAATCAAAGATTTCTCAATGATAAGTCAAAATATTAAACGTTGCAGAGCCCAAATATCCTTCAGGACTATTTCTGATTATTTTAATAATTTGGAGACTTCCTTGCGTGATGTTGATCCAGCAAGTATTGTCAATTACGACGAAACTAATTTAAGCGATGATCCAGGTCGTAAAAAAATTATCGCAAAGAGAGGCTGCAAGACTCCTAAAAGAATCGTTAATTTCAGCAAAAGTTCAACATCTATCATGTACGCTGGATCAGCAGCTGGCAACATCTTACCCGTATACGTAGTGTCATGAAGGCTTCCCCGATCACGAATATTGTCGCACTCAGGACAACCGAGCTGAGAAAAGCACTCACAGCTAAAGCACTACTACTACTACCTCATGGGTAGAACTGAAGGCGATCTTATTAGAGGTGTACATTCTAATAATTTTTATTTGTTCAAACGGTTTGTCGGAATCTGGGTGTCGCGTTGGAAAATCCTCAGGGTCGCTGCATGAGCTGCTCCTGAATGTGCGCTAACTTTGTTTTGGACTGTGCTTCCTTTCGAGCGGAAGGCACTGCGTATGTGCTGTCCTCCCCTTGCGGGGTTGGTGCTATGGACCCTCCTCTCTTTCTCCGTCCACTGGGAAGTCTTCTTTTGTTACTTTTGTTTGTTATTATTTCTTTTGTATATACATGTATTATGTGTAAATTACTTTAGTTACTTTTTTCATTGTTTTGTTTTATATGTACATATTTGTAAATGTTATTTTTCTGAATAAATTGAACGGAGATACTGAGGGGGGTAACCTTAGAGGGGTGGGGGGGATATAAACATATCCTCCTCCCCCCTCACTAAACTGCAGAGAGTAGATGAAATAGTAGAATATTTTTCCTCTATGTGCAGCTGAAAGAGAGTTCCCTTAGGACTCTATAACAGCTGCGGGTGGATGGTGGGTTCGTTATCCCCCCTCAGGTGTACATTAACCAGTCACAATACCTGACCAAAGCTGCTATTTTGGCGTGCAAACAACAGCCAAATGAGATCGCCCGGGAATTTTTCGTCAGAATCAAGTCACTAAATGTTAACTTGGACGCACCAATTTTCCGAGTCAGACATTCTTCAATGCTGTAAACACGGGTTACTATCCAAATATGCAAGCTTGCTGGTCAGCCAAAGCATATCATCCACGAGCCAGTTGGAATTTTTTTGTATGGAATTTGAAAGTTACAATCAGCTCGAAACCCACGTACCGATCACCGTACCGCATGGATCCTTACACGCACGCCCTTTGCCCATATCCTCTAGCAAAGACAACGACTTGACAGCACATCGTGCTAATCACGCGCAGAGACTTCAAGAACTAGAAGCAATTTATGACCAAGTTAACCAAGTTTAAAATGATAATAACTGTTTAAACTTTATGGACCTTTCTATAAATGTTAGTGATAATAAATTAGAGTTCAGTATCTACCGCAAGCCTACACATACTGATTCCGTAATTCCATTTGATTCTTCACATCCTTTTACACATAAAATAGCTAGTTTCCAATCATTACTTAATCAACTCATTAATATTCCCCTTAATACCGTAAACTATAAACGCGAATTAAACATCATCAAACAAATTGTTAATAATAATGGTTATAATAATATGCTCATAGAAAAAATGTTAAAAAATAAAAATAGGAATAAATTGTCTGATACATATTTGTACTCGGCGCGTAAAAGTGGTATACCAGAAAATAAATTTTGGCCAAAAATTCTATATGTTGGACCAGTAACGAATAAAATCGTCAAATGTCCGTCCGGCATATTACACAATAAATAATTTGGGAAGAAACTTAGATAACTCGAAATCACAAATAGATATCCTTAAGGCTCTAGTCCGATTCTGTTCCCATACAAAATCAACACACTTTTTAGGTACATTCGGTAGCACGGTAGCCTGTGTTTTGAGAAATAATTTATAGCGCGAATTGAAGATAGTACGTTTATCTAACTCTGTGGCGAAAAAAAACTTAGGTGTACCATAATAATTTAATATTTAATTATTAAAAGACTGCAAGACCGCGATTTCATCATTTGCGCGTCAGTCGGCAGTTGAGATTCTGCCAGGAAGGACGCGTCTCCACGTTCGTCACGCTGGTGACATATTAATACAGTTTTTGATGACAAAATCATATTATTTTGTATTGGAGATATACTGGATATGTCTAAATAGTAATCATTTCATAGAATAATTCACCAAATACATATTTAATTATATTTTAATAGCTTATTTTCTTAAAAAACAAGAAAAATATTTCGGCTGATAAAAATACCACGTGCGTTACAAACTCGTATCTCTTGTGAAACTTGTAGGTTTGTATTTAAAAAGGGTTGTTTTGTTTACACATCACCAACTAATAAAACAGTGAGGCAGCTAATAAAACACAGAGTTAAAGCAATAGAAAGCCCACCGGACAACGTCAGTCGGAGCCCCCCCGGTCCCTGTACAGTTTTCGGACGTACAACAAACCAACCGGGTGCCGGCGCACCATGATGGACGCCGCCGACGAGACATCCCCTAACAAACAGAGCGACACACCGAAAAAGATGAGCTACATACATACTATAAAGAGCGCCGTTAAGGGGAGAAAGACGCGGAGTAGCGGAGATGCACCGGGAGTTTCGGCCAGTCGGGCTGCTATCCTCGCTAGTAGAGATCGACGCCGCGCGCAAGACGCGCAGCCAAACCCCAGTGTATTGGCGCATCAGGAGGAGATGAGGGCGAGAGAGGAGCGCACCAGCCCCCTCGAACCTGACCCAGGTGCAGCCACGGATGTAAATGAGGAACCTGAAGAGACATGTATCCCGTCCCCATACACCGGAGGTACCCAACTATTTATTAACACAACTGATGAAACGAGTGTCCCGACTATCTACATCGGGGACACGAAGTTATTTATTGAGGCCACCATTGGCAAGTATTCGGGAGTGTACGGGGACGGAGCAAAGGAGGAGAACCAGCGGCGGACCCTGCTGGCCCTGATAAGCAATAAGGCCCGGGGCCGGCACTTGGAGTTGCTCTCCTCCACCGTCACGGACCTGGACACCGACGAATATTATGACGTACTCCACACGCCCGTGGAGCCGATGGTCAAGCCTGCTCCAGACCGCGTCGTGGTGAATAGTGCCCTAAGCGGCTCCCCGGGCGAGCCTAAAAAGAGAGGGATTAAAGGCTCAGCTCAGCGCGTGGCTGCGGCAATGAGGACATCTCATATGTACCCACGAATATTAGGCCTCATGGCCAATTCTTCTAAGAACAAGCTGTTTTGCAGGCAAGTCCTGAAATTGCTTATGCCTAGTTATAAGGAAAGAGTGGCGATATCTGTGCTAGGCACAGTACAAGCAAGCCACGTGAGGCAACTGATTGACGACATCCTGGGGGACAAGCCGGAGGAAACTGAAGGGGAGCGGTCGGCGGGGGAGGGGGGGGGTGTGGTGCGGGCGGAGGAGGTGAGGGTGGCAGTCACCCTATTGGAAAACAATCGACTTTTTGTCGCCGACTGCCATCGTAGCCGAATTTGCCTGTACTGCTTCGCCGCCCGACTCTGCGGAGCTGAACCTCAGGAAGTGGAGTCCGGTCCCGGACAGGTAACGGAGGCGGAATATCAACGGATATTGGAGGAAGGAGCTGTGGACGGGGCGCTGGAATTTATGGCGCGCGCGCCCACAACCGGGAGATGCACGCCCAAAACGGCAACAGTGCCTACTGCGACAGTCGGGTAAGGCGCGATGATACCTTCCGCGACCTAATGCACCTGTTGTGGGCGTCGCGACCCATCCCGGCAGTGAAATTGCCATCCTTTGATAACTATAGAGTTAACGCAGCGCAAGCCCTTCCGGCATATACACATGATAGCGCTAATTCAATACCACATCACCAACATTCATTGCTAAAAGTAAATTTGGCTTTTTTGTATAAACGTAAAATTTGCTGAACACTGAGTTTCCATTTGTGGCCTTTAAAAATATCGAGCATTACAACACTCGGTATTTTCCAGAAGACTGAATAATAATAATAATTATGATTATTATTATTATTCCATCTTCTGTGTCCGCCTCGTAGCATAGTGGTTGTGCATTTGGCTACCGCGCATGAGGTCGCGGGTTCGATTCACGTAGGGGGTCGACATGAAATATTTATTTAAATGTGATTTTCATATTTATATTTCATGTGTGATACCCCGCGTTGCAAATAAGACCGATAATCGCCTAATTCGCTAGTGCGCAGCTTGACCGCCAGAGTTCTTTTTACATGGCACCATAGTCACTAATGGTGTTGAGTCCGTGGTCCACTCAGGCTTGGCCCTCCTTGGTGCAGGAGAGAAGTTATGTTTGAAAGATGATGGGAGGGAGGAGAGCGTGGAAGTGGTTTCCCTCACCAAAATCAATAGATACATGGCTCTTTATAAAACTTGCTCGCCTGAAACCCACGTTAGGTCTAAGAGTAATTGTCTTGGCGCAGGCCTATGTTGGAATCCTGATAATTGCGAATACGGGTTTAAACATCCCGATTTCAAGGGGCTGGACGAGAAGCAGGTCTACGAGTTTAGTGGTTGTAGCCAGGTCCTTAACATGTGTGAGGATACTTGCTTCCATAGATCTCAGTGTGTTTGGTGGTCCTGGTCACTCAAACCCAACTTAGCAAGATGTGGGGTTGTGTACAAACTAGTTGATGTTAGTGTCCAGGCTAAGCTGACCTACCAGGACCCCCTCGGCATAAGGACATTCTTTGAGCTATCAAGCCTGAGACCTAGCGTAAACAAGCCCTTGCCAATCACCATGCTGAGTCCTGTTTCCCATGCCCCTCCAGCTGACAGATACATCATAAAAATAGGTCATCAGATAGCCCACGTTCCAGCTGCAGACTTGGGCCAAGGCCTTGCTTCCATGGTGGGGGATTTAAAGGTCTCTCTACTAAATGATTCGGACTTCACTTATCCGATATGGGCAGTTCAGTGTGGCCACTCGCGATGTCAATACTACTGCTCCACCCCTACTTAATAAGAAAAACAAAGCCAACAAGCTAAATGCGGAACACATTGGAATAGACAGTAAATCTCCCATTTTCGTGTCAGAGCATCTCACCAAGGAAAACAAAGATCTTCATGCTGCAACCCGTCACTCTGCAAGAGAGAAGAATTATTTGTTCACGTGGGTCAGAAATGGAAAGATTTTCACTAGGAAAGACGAAAAATCCCCCGCTATTAACATTTCTTGTAGGGATAATCTGTTGACACTTTAACTTCATTCTTCATTATACCTACTCTAAGTACGATAGTAGAATTAATCTCATTCATCATAGGTTCTCAAACTTTAAGTATTTACTATCAAAACTTAAGAGGAATCCGTACAAAGTTGGAAGAAGTGTCATTGGAAACCCTTAATCAGGATTGCGACATACTCTGTTTTACAGAAACATGGTTAAACTCATCATATAATAGTAATGAATTTATAGATAAACGATACATTGTGTACAGACGTGACCGCGAGTCATCTTCTTCTACCAAAAACAGGGGAGGCGGGGTGCTTTTGGCAGTTAAAAAACATTTTGTAGCTACAGAAAACAAATCCTGGGAGACTAATGCGGAAGACTTGTGGGTGAGTTTGAAAATATCCGAATCTGATAACAAAAAAATTAATATCGGAGTTGCTTACTTGCCTCCTGATTTAAATACAGAAATGTTTTCAGAATACGTTGACAATTGCCAAGAAATAATTTCTCTCAGTGAACACAACACACATACCTTAATGTTAGGCGATTTTAACACACCTTACATTGGGAATGTGTTTTCACAGGATACGCATCTTAGCTCCGTGCAGAATCCAATCAATTACAAAACTGAAAAACTTTCAGAACTTATTTGTTATGGAGGTCTTATTCAATACAATCATGTACATAATTGTGATGGCAGACTGCTTGACCTTGTCTCTCTCTTCTTCTCCTAATATAACTGTAGATCAATCAATGTATCCCCTAACTCATGCAGACAAATACCACCCACCTCTTGAAATAACTCTCACGATAGAGCGGACTCATATGCTCAGGAACGCTCGAGATGATTTTCCAAAACATAACTTCTATAAATGTGACTTTGTTAGTTGTTCTACAGCTATATCAATGATAGACTGGTCTTGCCTAACCGATCTTGATATGGGTGAAAGTCTGAAGTTCTTCTATAATCGTTTATGGGAAGTTATTGATATTTATACACCAAAAAAACGACCTTACTCTAAATCTTACCCCACTTGGTTCGATACCCCACTAATCAAACTAATCAAAGAAAAAAACAAATTTCGATTACGTTTTAAAAAGTACAGCAACCCTAGGGACTATGAAACTTTTTCGCTACTGAGAAGCAGAACAAAAAAGCGTATACGGGAATGCTATAATACTTATATCAATTCTATAGAAGAATCGATTACCAGTGATGTCAAAAAACTTTGGTCGTATACGTCCTCAAAAAAAATATCTAACGATATTCCAAGAGCAATGCATTTTAATAATGAACATGCTACTGATGGTCAAGAGATCTCTAAATTGTTCGCAGACTTTTTCAGCACAGTTTTTTCGCAATCAAACAATGTACCATGTAATAATCTACCAGGTGATAATATAAATTGTAATTTCTCACTATCCACCATTCACTTCACAGAATCGGATATACTTGGAATAATTAAAAACCTTGACACTAAGAAAGGACCCGGACATGATGGGATACCACCACTTTTTATCAAAATGTGTGGACTAAGTTCACAAAAACCTCTAAATATAATCTTCACCAAATCATTTAAAAAGTGGACTCTTTCCAGAACTTTGGAAAATTGCAAATGTTACACACCAATTTATAAAAATGGTGATAAATCAGACGTTTGCAATTATCGCCCAATATGTATCTTATCTTGCTTCAGCAAAATTTTCGAGTCAGTCACTTACCCACATATCTATAATCAATTAAAACATGTACTTGACCCCCAACAGCACGGTTTTGTCAGTAAAAAATCAACTACTCCAAATCTTCTAGAATATGTTGACTTCTTGAACGGCACTGTAGGTGCAAGAGGTCAAGTTGACGCGATTTACACTGACTTCAGCAAGGCATTTGATAAAGTCGACCATCATATTCTCACCAAAAAACTAGAAAATATTGGCATTCATGGCAATCTGTTGCGCTGGACTCAGTCATACATATCTAATAGATGTCAAGTGGTTATAGTCAAGGGTTATGAGTCATTGCCCTACTCTCCAACATCAGGAGTTCCGCAGGGGTCGCATTTGGGTCCGTTATTGTTTCTTATTTTCATTAACGACTTATCTAGTAAACTGAGGTGCAAGTCTCTTTTGTACGCCGATGACCTAAAAATATTTAATGATATTGTGAAGCTAAAAGACTGTGAAGAACTACAGACTGACTTGCATACACTATCAGAATGGTGTCACGAAAATTCTATGCAATTAAATGTAAAAAAAATGGCATTCTATAAGTTTTACCCGCAAAAACAACCCCATAACCTTTGACTACACTCTTGGCAGTGAACCGTTAACCAGAGTTGAAGTTATTAAAGATCTCGGGGTTCATTTTGATACGAAACTAAATAAATTTCAAACAACATATTGAATGCATAACTCAAAAGTCACTTAAGCTATTGGGAATTTCTTAGAAGAGTAACTAAACCCTTCAGAAAACCGGAAACCTTTATATGTTTATATAGAAGTTTGATTAGGAGCAATCTTGAGTATGCCTCTTGCATATGGAGTCCGCAATATCAAACTCACAAAAACTCAATAGAATCAATCCAAAAAAAGTTTATAAAATACCTTGCATATAAATCCCGTATCCCTAGACCACATCCAAACTATGACCGACTTCTAAAAATTCTAAAATTCGACTCCTTGACGAAACGCCGTGCGGTTTCCGACATAAAATTCCTTTACAAAATATTGAACCACAAAGTCGACACTAGCCTCCTCAGCAATATTAAAAATAACGCTAGTTCAAAAACACTTAGACACAGGGAAATATTTAAACTGCCATCATTCGCAAATAACTCTACATATCACACACCTTTAGCCCGCATGTGTCGGGAATATAACAAATGTTCGCGTAGCAGTAATATAGACATATTCAATGATCATTTCCAACTTTTTGCGAATAACCTCTTCAGATTCAACTTTAACTAATTTGTACATCTTATTAACTTTATAGATAAAAGAACAATTACCTACTAAGAATATTATGTAATTCTGTAATTGAGGATACACGTAGAATGTGTCTTATTATGTTGTATTTATAATATGGTATATGTTGTTATCTTTGTAGAATTACTTCAATAAATAAATAAAATAAATAAATAAATGACGCGACCTATACTGACGCGTAAGACTGATCATCCTACCTTCATGTAATAAAATGATCATGAGACACTGCACTTGTACCCATGAAGTGCCCTATGCACCATTGGGTGCGGATAAGGGAAAGTAGTATGAAAGTAGATTGAATGCAGTTGCAATGCGATCTCTCAGGCGAATGTGTGTAAAACTATGCATGATAGGTGCACTAATGTTGAAATTAGAGTAGAATGCAAGGCTGAGATAAGCATTATCGACAAAATTAAGAAAGGTCTTTTACGTTGGTTCGGTCATGTAGAGCGAATGGATGATGAAAGAACGGCTAAAAAAATATATGATGCGACTGTGCCTGGATGTAGAAGTCGAGGAAGGCCGAGAAAGACATGGCATGATCAAGTTAAACAAGTGCCCGAAAGTGGGCATGTAAGAAGTCGGAATAATCGATGTGCGTGCATGAGAAAATGTATGAATGTGGAGGAAGCAAGAGAAGTATGCCAGGACAGAGTGGTGTGGCGTTCTATCCTTTCTGCCTACCCCTTCGGGGAAATGGCGTGATGGTTAGTTAGTTAGTTAGTATGTAGTAGTATTTCAAATAAGTAGGTAGATGGCAGATGTAAGATTATGGTAGAGAACGCCCTTGAAGTTTATTTATACGAAACGGCGCTATATAAATTAACCAGAATAGTAATAATAATGCGGATTTATTTCAAACAAGTAGGTACAAACAAATAGACCATCTCCGTTTTTGTCAGTTCATCGTCAATATTAAATCAGTCCCGCGTCCCGCGTCAAAAAGGTATATTTTTTTACTAACGGAAAACAAAATATAAGCATGTAAATAGAATTTACCTTTTTAAAATGTGGCAAATTTTAGTATACAGATATTAGTAAAAATGAAAATGTTCATACTTTGTTGGATGGAAACAGGTGGTCAAAAATGTATATTGTACTTAAACTACCTACATCAAATTCGATTTTGGTTCTATTTCATTATCCAAATCGAGTTTGAATGAAAAAAAAAATTTAGGAGTTCTTTAAAATAAATAGTAACGCAATCAACAAAAAATAGTACATTAATTTTTTATTTGCATAAAAAATAAACTGAAGGTTACAATAATAATTATGCTCTTATTGAAAATATGTAGTTAACTAACTAACTAACCATCACGCCATTTCCCCGTAGGGGTAGGCAGAGAGGATAGAACGTCATACCACTCTGCCCTGACAGACTTCCTTTGCTTCCTCTACATTCTTACGTATAGAGTGAGGTCTTATATCGGCACTTTTCATGACATCAATGTGATATCTATTTGTTTCTAAAACTATTTTTTCCATCACATCGACACAGAGAGAAAGTAAATATTGAAAACGGCTTGTTCGGGATCCGGAATTTCGTTTTTAATGTATGGTAGATATACTGTATTTAGTAATATTTATATGATAATAAGAAAAAAAGTTATACATTTTGACACTCAATAAAAACATTTTTCTTTTTGATTAAACTTATTTACTTATTAATTATTCTATAAAACAATTTAATACATTTTATTAAAAGTAAATTAATTAACCAATTAAAAGACAAAACTTATTACGGCACGTCAAATAATAAATGAAATTGTCGTAGTGAGTACGTACATATAAATAAACCGGGATTCTTAGAAATAACATTAGTATTCTCGTATTTTTTATTTTACAAAAATACTCTACAAAATCATCAATGTATATTAATTTCTTACGCATCCTGTACTTATCCGAAGCCAATACTAACACATAAACAAATATATATGTGTAATATGAAGTTATTTAAATGTGTGCGTTACAGTAATAGGCCTGATTGGTTCAAAGTTTAGCTAATACTAACGCATAAACGTGTTATATGAAGTTATTCAAATGTGTGCGTAAAGTGGCATGGTCTGATTGGTTCAAAGTTTATGTAGTACGTATATTCTGACGCACTAAAAATGTTTATGCTAAGAGACATCTGGTGATAGTAATTTTCCCTAAAAAAGGTGACGAATTTATGCATAGAAATTTGGGACTAAGGCCTTAACAAAAATGGCATATTGTGACGTTATAATTAGGCGTCACAGTGCGAACACGCACTAGATAAAGCACGGTGTATAAATTCGAACGCAGTACTTTTTTTTTCTGTAACTTTAGGGACTGGCAACTGAGCCAGCGCCAAGTCTTTTCTGCCTCGGACACCGAGCGGCGCGGGTGATTTCCGCGCCGTGTCATTTTACTAGTTCAGTTTTGTGTATTGGAAAAGGATTCATAATTATGTAAGTACCTCACGAGTCCTATTTAAAACAGTAACCACAGAGATCTGCTATGCATCGTACTCATTGCGACATTTTTCCACAGGAATCCTTTTTCCTTTTTCTATTTTTCTTTTTCCATCTATTTTTTTCTTTCGATTTTTTACCCATCTTTTCATCTTCCACGCCTCTGGCTAATTTCTTGTGAAGCAAGAAATACTAAATTTCCGATATGAGATTTGATATTCTACTTTTATTATCATGACCTACGGCATGACTCCATATGGAAATGTGGGATGGATTCGGCACGGAATGTACATCGGTCCGCGACTATAATCACGCGGGAGGACTCAACCGACGTCTTCCACGCAAATACAAGGAGCGGCATCATAGATATTTACGTTGAAGGAGGGACCCACGAGACACCTCCACTGATGGCACACTGGGACCACGTGGACGGTAGCGACAAGACGGACCCGGCCCCAGAAGATCATATTACACATCGCACCTTCGGTTACCTGATTGCCTGAAATCGGTCTTAATTCAATCCTCCGTGTCAGCCCACGAATCATTTGTTGTCATATTTTTCATCCCGTGTCATCGATCAAGAACAGGGATGTCTGCCTGTAACCCTTAGAATCAGTAGTATTTGCCCAGCACATTTTGTGGTTAAAGTAAGGGTCGAGTGCGATAGCCCGTATTACTTTGTTAGCTAGAAATATTATTTGAAAGATATGGTAATTCCATTTTTTTGTATAGTTATCTTGCAAATTGCAAGCCTTATCTGGGATAAATTTTGAGTTTGATTACTGTATAGAATAATTAACAATAGTGAGAATCCACTTTAGTGAAAGAAGGTCGAAAGGCTTGTTTTGTTTGTAAGGTTATTTGGTACAAATTTGGTTTGATTGGCTATCGTGACGCTTCTAAAGGAAGGGCGCGATAAAATAACATATTTATGTAATCATGGTTATCTCACTATGTCAAATTCTACTTTCTCATGAAATTACATTGTATTTATCAAATCTTTGAGTTTTCATTCATAGTCAATGTCCAAATCCCAGACAGCACAAAGGTGGAGAAGTGTTTAGGAGACAAGGGAGTCAAGTCTCATATTTATATTTATTTTGGAGTATTAAATTCTGTCTCTTGCACGACGGTTGATCTAGTTCGGTGGATGTTGTGGAAGGGTTGTGAGGAAGAGAGGCTTAAGTCAAAAATTCTACATCTTAGATATTTTTGTATTTGTTGTTTTTTGGGATTATCCGTGTTGTTTTTTTTTCTCCTCTCCGACGTTTCGGCCACCGTTGCAGGCGCCATCTTCAGGGTGAAGTATATGTGATGTAAAATGTGATGAGTTTATGTACTTGGAATTTGTACCGTGTCGCAGTCGGCAGTAGGTATTTTGGTGTGTGTTTATGTATTCGGAATTTGTACCGTGACGCAGTCGGCAGTAGGTATTTTGGTGTTTGCGTGTAATACTGGAAACCATGTGTGTTTGTTTAAGTCCGTCATCTCTGTTAATGTTGTTTGGATGTTTGTGTATTTCGATCGCCTCTTTAATTAGGCGTGTGTTGTAGTTCTTTGGTTTGTGTAGTATTTTGGGTTCAAAGGCGAAAAAGTGTCCTGTCTCAATAAAATGTTCGGCTATTGCTGACTTGTCAGGGTGTCCAAGTTTACACGCTCTTTTATGTTCGTCAATGCGTTTCTTTACAGTCCGCCCTGTTTGTCCAATATATACTTTATCGCACCCTTGGCAGCTTAACTTATATACTGCTTCGGTTTCTAATGGATCCTTATCCTTTGGGCTTATCAAGTGATCCTTTATTTTGCTGACTGTTCCAAACGCCGTTTTTTATATTTTGTTTTTTGAGCATTTTTGCAATCCTGTCTGTAACATTCTTTATGTAGGGTAGGTAGGCAACTCCTTTAGATTGTTCATTTTCTAAGATCACTTTTGTAGAATGCGACTTTGCGATTTGGGCAATTTCTTTTTTCCTGTACCCGTTACGTTCTAGCGCGTCTGTTATTTTGTTGATTTCATCTTCCTTGGTAGATTCTTCACATATCCGTGTTGCTCTTGTTTCCCAACACACATGGTTTCCAGTATTACACGCAAACACCAAAATACCTACTGCCGACTGCGTCACGGTACAAATTCCGAATACATAAACACACCAAAATACCTACTGCCGACTGCGACACGGTACAAATTCCAAGTACATAAACTCATTATTCACCCTGAAGATGGCGCCTGCAACGGTGGCCGAAACGTCGGAGAGAAGAAAAAACACAACACGGATAATCCCAAAAAACAACAAATATAGAAATAACAACGACCGTCATACTTATTTTCGTGTCATGTCACACTAATGTCACTTCATCTGGCGAAACTCAAAGAAGTAAAATTTGACTTAAAATCGCCAAGGTACGTTTTGACCTTGAACTACGCGCGTACAACAGTGTGAAGTTAGAAGCAAGCTAACGACTTTGAATAATTTCGCGTCAGTTTTCGATACACTTTCGGATAGCGTGTTTGTGCCAGTCGTTGGAGTATTTCCTTTGGTAAGCATATTTTTTTTGTATTTTATCGTTATGAAATTGTTTATTTGCTCAATGCAATGTTTGTTGTGCGTAGATGTCATGTATTACGTTAAACTGTGGTGAGAAGAGCGAGTGATATTGTTTTTCTAGGTTATATCCGATTTTGTCACTTCTCTGGCACATTTCATGCCAGAGGAAACACATGATCGCCAGAGAAGTGACGAAATTCTGTTTCGTTAAATATTTTATCTACAGTCATGTCATAATCTTTAAATTAAGAACTCAAAGGTACACGTTTTGACAACCTTTATACTATACCATAGCTTTAAAGAAAATTAAAAAAAATAAGTATTATAATGACCATTAAAGGTTCGATTTTTCACATCATGCAACAGTTATTTTTTTAAAGTATTGTTGTGAGGACAAGTTATATTCATCATACTGCCAAAAAAGTTAAAGTGTTCCCGTTTGATTTCTTACTTTGAAGATTAAAACATAATTGTAGATAAAGGAATGTATGAGACTGCACATAACTTGGTATTAAAACACTCGCGGATGCTATTAAAAAACTTGCCAAGGCTCGTTTTTTAAAATCTCGCTCGTGTTTTAATAACCCTCAATATGTGACAGTCACATAAACTACTATAATGTGTTAAGGCTTAATTTTATGTGTTCTAGGTACTCTAGCATAATCAAACATCATGGTGAATGTTAAAAAAAAGCAAACAAGAGAAGAGAGGTTGGAAAAAAAGCGCCAAGCTGAAAAATTACGCTACCAAAGAATTAAAAACGATCCGATTAAAAACGCAGAATTAAAAGAAAAAGAAAGGCAGCAATATAAAAAGAAAAAAGAAAAGGGACAAATTAAGAGCATACAAGATATGACTGAAAGGGAACAAAGGGCTATCAGAAAAATATGGAAAGAGAAGACTAGAAAGCATAGAGCTCGCGTGAAGGTACAATCAGCTAGAAATTATCCAGTAACACCACCTGAGTCTGATAATGAAGACCAACCTCCACTTCCACAAAACAGTATCGCTCTGGCTGCTAAAAGGCGATCAGAAATTCAGCGGAAACTACGAAATAAACTTATAAAAAAACAAAAATATGAAATGAAAGCGTTACGTCAAAAGATACGTGACTATAAAAAGAAACTACGGCGCATCCAAAAACAGGAAATGACTCCAAACACAAAAGTGGCCGATCTTTTACAGAGTAATAGTAAGCTGGAGAAATCATATAAATGAATTAAGTCGCAAAATCTTTTACAGTCTCCACTCACTAAACAGACTACAAAAATTCTTACCCCGTACTACGAAACGTTCCATAGTACAAACACTATTACTCCCTATTTTAGATTACGCTGACGTTTCCCTCATTGATTTGAACTGCGAGCTTCTAGATAAGTTGGAACGTCTACAAAATACCTGCATTAGGTACATTTTTGGGCTTCGTAAATATGACCATATTTCTGAATACCGAGGGCAGCTTAAATGGCTCAAAATTAGGCAGCGGAGAGAAGTTCATATTATTACACTCTTGTACACTGTACTGAACAATCCTAAAGCCCCACTTTAATTGCTATTAAGGAAGCCGAATCAGTCACATCTTTTAAAAAACGGCTGAAAAAAACACTTCCTATCTCTTCCTTAAATTTTATTCCTGTTTTACCTCCCTTCTATCCTAGGTTAACATTGAGTGTGATAGTGTGTGTGTGTGTGTACTAGTGGGGAGGATGAAGAGAATGATAAAAGGTAAAAAAATTGAAGATCTGTTATTGCGCTTACGATAAATACCCGCACTACGTTCTTATATTGGTTGGTTGGAAGAAATTGCCAATTTGGGCAATAAACCCGCCAATGTACACAACTATTTGTACAAAAAGTCAAATAAATAAATAAATAAATAATAGTAAAGAGAAAGTGGAAGAGGTGAAGAAAAAACTATTATTTAGTGAGGTGGTCCAAAATCAACTCAAAGAAAATATGAATTTGACAACGAATGACAATGAAAAGAAGATATTTAAAAAAGTATTAAGTGGTAAAATAGTCAAGAAATATAAAGTGTTGAACCAAATTAATATGAAACCTATAAGACAGTCATCTACTGCAAATAAAAGTTTGTTAGATATAAAACGGAAGACAAGAAATGATAAAACGAAATGGAAGTTAGAGAAAATAGTCGCAGAGTTTTTAGAAGAAGATTGCAATAGTAGATTATGCCCAGGTAAAAAAGATAGCATTACAAAAAGTAAAATAAAAAAACAGAAGAGATTATTACAGGACACCATGAAAAATCTAAACACCAAGTTTATAAAAACCAAAAATTTAAAGTTAAGTTACACACTTTTTTGTCGCCTACGACCATTTTGGGTTGTATCTCCAAACATCCACCAAAGAGACACTTGTTTATGTATAACTCATGCAAACATGGAGCTAACCTTGGCTTCCTTAAAACAGGCAAACATCATAACTTTTCCAAGCTATCAGAGTATGCTTAATTATTTATGTTGCGACCGATACAATGAAAACTGTCTTATGCGAGAATGTCATAGTTGCAAAAGACGTTCTATATATTATAATGAGTTCGACAATTCTGTTTTGATCAAATATTCTTCATGGCAATGTATTTCAGAGGACATTGCCGATACGAAAACTAAAAACAAACGCAGGGTTCGAAAATATACCAAAATAACATCAAACTGTGCTCCAAAAGACATTGTGATGAAACTTGAAGAAAACCTTGATATTTTTTTAAAGCATGAAGCAAATATAGTCCATCAATATCTAACAATTAAAAGTCTAAAAGATAACTTAACTGATTAAGATGCTGTGATTCATATGGACTTTTCTGAAAATTATAATACAAAATATTCTTCAGAAGTTCAATCGTTCCATTTTGGTGGGTCACGAACGCAAATAAGTTTGCATACTGTGGTCTTATATACCAAGGAAGAAACAAAATGTTTCGCGACAATATCAGAAAACTTAAGCCACAATGTACCTGTAATCTGGGCTCATCTCAAACCTGTCATGGAACTCCTTCCTTCTTCAGTAGAAAACGTTCATTTTTTAAGTGATGGCCCAGTTACTCAGTACCGTAACAAAGATATGTTTTTTTACTTACTTTGTAAATTGACTGAAACCTATCCGAATATTTGTGATTTTACCTGGAATTATCATGAAGCCGGTCATGGTAAAGGAGCTCCAGATGGTATCGGAGCGACATGTAAACGAACCGCTGACAAAATTGTAGCTTTAGGGACTGACATTGCTACGATTAACGACTTTGCTACGGAATTAGACAAATACTGTCCCGGCATTCAAATGTTTGTGATCCCCGAAGAAGAAATTGATTTTCAAAAGAAGATAATGGAAGATAATAAACCAAATATCAAACCTTTTACTGGTACACTAAAAGTACATCAAGTACGAGGAAGCTATCTGAGCAACACATTGTACATGAAGAGTCTCAGCTGCTTTTGTAGCAATTTTTGTCCTCATTTCGTCTTAGGCGACATTAAGTACCCCCAAAACCAAAAAAGCAAATTGGATGTTGCTGCAGTATACACTGATTCTGAGGAAGATGTGCCAAACGAAATGGTTGCACAAACATCTACTCATCTGATTAATTCATCTGATATAGATAATGCAGACACTCGTATGACTGTCAAAAATGGAGATTATGTTCTTGTAGAATACCATATTAATAATAAAAAATATAGATATGCTGGCGTATGTTCGTCAGATTTTGATGAAGAAGAAGGAGAGATCAGGGTTACGTTTTTAAAGATTTCCAATGAAGATGGTACCCTTTTTAAAATAAATGACAATGACATGTCTGATGTTAAATGGGAACAGATTTTGACCATATTACCAGTGCCAAATATACGTATGACAGGTAACAGAGTATTCTACAAGTTTCCAAAGACAGTTGATGTATTTAAAAAGTAAATTATTGATTATTTAGCATTTAGTATTTCATCATCATCTCATCAGCTCATTAAGCATATTCTGATAGCTTGAAAAAGTTATGATGTAAATAAAAAAATATTTAGTTGATTCTGTTCATTGCAAAAAAAATAAAGTGTTCATGTATACTGTAGACTGATATTTTTTAGTTTATTTGTTTAGATAACCTCGCGACTGATAGGTGCATTAGATAGTACTATTGTTTCGTTTTGTAAAAGAAGTTTTTAATTTTGTTTCATTTAGTAAGTTTATTTAGATTAAAGTGCCTTAAACGTGGCTTTTGAGTTTTTGAATGTGTTATTATAATTAAAAACTGTCAAACAGTATGTATTGTGATTTTCATCTCAGATGACACTGATAAACAGAGAATATATAAATTCTGTTATTTGATACAGGTAATTGAAGCTTAAGCATTAACAAACTATTATATTAATATGATAATAAGGTTGCATTTAGAAATTGTGAAGACTGAATGTATCTTATATAATAAAAAATATTCAAATACTATAATATACAGGGTGTAACAGAACTCGAT
>JAGVSP010000860.1:0-51660 GCA_022494985.1 Micrasema minimum
AAGAAGGTGGATTTAGGACCCCCAAAAACCCGGAAAACAGGCAATTCAGGAAAAATTTGGGACCCCAACTTTTGGAGCGAAAAAGTTAAGTGGGGTCTGTTGCTCCCTTTAAAAAATCAGATGCAAACATGCATTAGCAGCTGGTGGAGCTATTTCCGGTGGCCATACACGTAACGGTATACGAAACGGCTATACCTGTCAGGTATAAATGTTCAGGTAATCTGTTGAAAATTCAAAGTTTTTTATTTTCTTCCGGTTAACCTGATATGCTATATCTGTTCCAGTATACGGTCCGTGTGTGTGGTGTGGTCAGGTAGTAGGCTATATGGAGCAAGTTAAGCTTACTTAAAAACTACGACTACAACAGGTTTTTCCCGGTTGGGTTTTTGAGCTATATATGGCAGTCTTCGGTATACCTTACAGGTATACCTAATCAGGTAAACCTGTCAGTTATACCGTGCGGGTATGGCCACCTTAACAGTAAGGATAAGATTTATTAACTTTTCAGGGGCCAGTTTATGTCGTAACTCTATGACTCGGTTGAAAATAACGATTGTTGAAATAAATCCTGTTCTTTATGTTAAAAAATTCTCATAACAAAGGATACTTGGAGATGTTTCTTTATAGTTTATCCATGCTGAAAATTCGTCCGTAAGGGGGTGTTTTTTTCTGTGAAAAATGATTACAGTTCAACCCCCATCGGGTGAGTGATGGAACAGAGCTGACCCTCTAAAGCTTCCAAAGGCGAACTTTTCGGAAACATTCTCGACGCTTGAGTTCTTTTATACCGTCCTGTGAAACGATACAAGGTCTTCTAATTTAGATTAAACTTTCCTGCAAATGGCCGGAATTCCTTAAAGCTTTAAGGCGCGAGGACAGATGCTTAGGCTTGTTTTATTTTTTTCAGAGTTTGAATCGTACTTAACGGCGCTTTGTGATACTGAAAAATGTGAACGAATCGAATATTTAAAAGAAGAATATTATTTATTTATTTATTAGCACATAATACGCGCTGATGGCATTTACATTGCACTCAATAATACATTTACTTAAGTTACATTACAATGGAAAATAAATAAATTTGGGTTATTAAGAGGAATAAACTACTCCAAAAACAAGTTGTCAAAAGTTACAAAATACATATGTATATAAATTTAATAAGAAAGGAAATCACAATTCAAGACTAACTGTGATTTTCGAGCAGCCTATAATTGGTTTTAACATTGGAAGCGCTTGTATTTTTATGCTGAGTGTTAGATATAATATCAGCAGTCTCCTCATATTTATTGCCTTATGAGATATAATGGCCGAAAGAAAATTTGAGTGTATCCATAATACGGTGTAGAACAAAACCTAGCTACTTCAACCTTGCCAAAGACACAAAGTCATAAAGCCTTGTATACGGATCAAATAATCCTTACTTAACGATTCTCGTCTCTGTTAACATGTTAATCTTGTACTTCATATCAATCATTCAACTTCACTATTTGTAACTACCGTAAATTATTTTTCCCACAAGGGGTGACGCAAGAGAGGATAAAACGCCAGCACCACTATGGCCTGCGTAAACGGTCTTATGCTTCTTTCACATTTACGACTCTTCTCATGCAAGCACGCCGCGCCGTTTATTCCAACTTTTCTAAGGTCCACTTTCACTTTTACTAACTTGATTATGCTATGGAAAGTATAACAACATATAATGTAAAGTTACCACTTACTTAACATGAATTCAGGTTTAATTATAAGTAAAACCTAAAATTGTTATTTTAAACAATAATGAATCTGTGTTTCTACCTACTTAATTATAAATATATAACACACAAATTTTATATATAACTAAACTAATCTTCACGCCCATTACCCCGAAGTGGTAGGCAGAGAGGTTTCAGGACGCACACACCACCCTGTCATGGCACCACTTCTCTTGCTTCCTCCACATTCATACATCTTCTCATGACGCCGGACGTCGAATATATTCCTGACTGTCTTACATGGCCACATTCAAGCTCTTTGTTTTTACATTGATCATGCCAGGTCGGCCCTTCTCCGCGACCTTGTCCTTGATTTCTACATACAGGAAACAGTAGCATGCATATATCTTTTTAGCCGTATTACTTTCACTCATCCATTCGCTTCATACATGAACCGTACCATCGTTATAAGAGGACCTTTCATTCAATTTTGTCGATAGTGTTTATTCTCCGCCTTGCACGCTGCTCTAAATTTCGACATTTGTACACCTATTCATACCATAAGTCTTACCGCCCATTCGCCTGAGAGATCGCATTTCAACGCCATTCAGATCTTACTTGTCATACTTCTTATTATCCAACACCACGCTTCTACTACCATTACATAGGGTTGGTACCAGATACTCCATATGACCATTTGATATCCTTGATGAAAAAAGACAATTTCAATTTATAGGTTTTTCAATAATAGTAGATTTTTTACTTATCGTCAACAATTTTATTTTGAATTTCTATTTAAACTTAATTTGCTTTGCGTTTCTGATTTCACGAGAAAGCACCTCAATTTTTAATTAAACAAAATATCAGTTATGGATCATCCTGAAATAGGGTAAAAATATATTGCCATAGGTAATCCGCGGAAATTACATAATTTGTTTTTATTTTTACTTATTACCATCACATCATGAACAGTCGCATTTTGTTCCAAACATTCAAGTCTTTAATAATTTAATTTTAATATGCAAAAGAACAATGCGATAAAGATTATTTTCATATATTAATGTTCGATTTTAAAAATCGAAATAGTGACTTTAAATAATAAGGTTAAATAAACCCCAAAAATGCTTTTAGCAAGTAATTTTTTTTTTGTCGGTTTTGCTTTTATTTCGCAGTTTTCACATAATCCCTTTTGTTGGTCCAGAAGAAGCCCGAAGCTCGAACCCTGGATATTTGTGGTTGAGTTATCCAAATAAACGATGTAAATTTAGGGCAACTCGAGGCAACGAGTTCTCCTATACTTATGTTTTGTAAATATTATCACTCATCATTATCATTTTCCAGCGTCTGCTCCACTTAAAATGGACTGACGGATTCCTTAGTATCTGTGCGATTCTCTACTTATTTCTACATCCTGTGCCGATTTCTCTACTCATTTCTACATCCTGCGGGGCGATTTCTTACTTATCTTCTACAATCCTGTGCGATTTCTCTACTCATTTCTACATCCTCGTGCGCATTTCTCTACTTATTTCTAATCCGTGTCGATTTCTACATTCTTTACAGCTCATTATTATTATTAAATAACGCTTAGAATAAGTTGGCAATTAGAGAGTGAGGATTCAGTGGTAGCGTTTGCGGGTTTAGAGGTGTAATGTTCCTAGATCGAAACCCTACTCCGCAACGACCTGACCTGATACTTTCAAGCACAAACCTCTTAGATTAGTATCGAAAATAGAATTTAGAAATATAAGAATGTGCAAATATCATAATGTTATTTACTTACTGATAATTCCACCATGGCCGTTTACCGGTAGGAGCTAGGGCAGGAGGATAAAACGCCACACCACTCTTGTAATGGCATCTACTTCCGCGGTGTCTACTTTCAAGTGCTTTTTTTGTTCTTAATCAAACCACAATGCAAGATTTCTAACTAACTATCTAAACTTACTAACTAACTAACCATCACGCCATTTCCCCGTAGGGTTAGGCAGAGAGGATAGAACGCCATACCACTCTGTCCTGAGATACTTCCTTTGCTTCCTCTACATTCATACATCTTCTCATGGGCACATACCCCGATTATTCCGACTTTTCACATGTCCACTTTCAAGTACTTGTCGTACTTGGTCATGCCATGTCTTTCTCGGCCTTCCTCGGCTTCTAAATCCAGGCACACTTGCATTTAAACTTCGTTTAGCCGTTCTTTTAAAATACATTTTAGTACAAAAATCTTGGTTCATCCGGAATCTTAAGTAAAGAAATCGATCTTAATTACAGCCCAAAGACGTAGGAAGGAAATTAAATTACTACAATTTGGGAAACTTGAATACGGCAAAATGATTTTGACTCGTAAAAACTCGGCTTTACTTTGCCCAGGGATGGTAAAGTAAGATTATATTTATAGCTCCCCTCCCTCTCTAAACTTTCAACACTTACCTTTTCCTGCCTTTCCTTCTAATCTTATTTGACCCATTTATAATGTTAACGGCACCGACAACGTTGAAAATAATTATTGTGTTTAGGGGGCTTGTTCTAAGGAAAATAAACTTTTTGGAAAATTGATGGTGACTAAATTTTAGTAGGAAGAAAAGAACATTATCTTTGTATGAAATCTCTTTTCATTATTTCAACGTTTAAAATAAGTGTAAAAAAAATTGGTTTATAAAAATGTATACACTGAATAATTTTTCTAGTTTCGGCGTTACAGCATCTTTTTCAAGACTGTAATTTTATTTGTTGTATACTGGTGTAACAAAACTCGTAGTACAACCCGAAAACTGGTGATCTACATCGTATTTGGAGACGATTGTGTAATATGACTTTTGAATCTGAGATTAAAAAAAAAATTTTCTTCTCACAAAAGTAGGTATGGCAGATGAAGTAAAATTGTTCAGATTCTTATTAAACCGCGTTTTATAATTTTTTTTTTTTGGATAGTATTAATTTGACTAAACACATGATATTTAATCAAAATTTGTAAAAAAATATCGAAAAAAAAATCAACTTTGTAATCAATTTTCTGGAAAACTAAGGGTCAAATAAAAATATTTTATTCAACAAAATCGACTCCAAATATTACGTAGATTCACTGGTTTCCCGCTTGTACATCGAGTTTTGTCGAGTACCTTTACAGATTAACATAAAAACTAAATGAAAGTTAAAAATTCATACTAGCAAGCGAATTTATTTTCTTATTATAAAAACATGATTTAACAAAAACAAATAAAATTGGAGAGTAGTAGATAAATATTTTTGAAATTCATGTATTCCTATGATGAAATATTTATTTACAAGTAGTTTCATATTAATATTTTATCTATGATACCTTGGATTGCAGAGAAGCGTAAGATGAGTTCATCTTTGTTATTTACTTTCATGTAATAGAATTATGATCAAGATACACTGCACTTGGTACTTTCATCAATAAGTTCATGTAAAGTGCCCAAAGGTACCATTGGGTAAGCGGATATTTGGGATAGTAGTATTGGCAATATTAATCGACTTAGGGGATCCGTCGATCACTGGACTCGATAGTCCGTAAAATTAGGCTTTATGTCACTGATCTGACTTTAGCGACTTAAAATTTCCATTTTGCCCAAATTGCATCATTTAAAAATTTGCATTAAGTGACAATAATTAAAAAAAAATAGTTAGCATAAGGTGAGTCTAATAGTTACTACATAATTAACTGATTTTATACACAAAAAATTTTGGTTTCGTTTAAAATAAATATTTATTTTTTACCACAACAGAATACCAACATAAAGTTAATAATTCTGCAATATTTCACCAAAACAGTATTCCTTTTAGTTTCATTATATAATGATCAGTCTTTGGTTTTGAGCAAGTTGAATATGCCCAAATAACTATACTAAAATTACATGTATTAAGAAATTCTAAATTTGCTTTCCTTCGTAAACAATATAATGTATATTCTATTTGCGCGTTGGGAATACCATGCATTAAGGTTGCGGCGGTTTTCCCGGACGTGGGCGTTAACGTTATTAATTATTTATTTTGTAATAATTATCTACATCAAAAAATTTTTTTATATGATACCTTTACTATGATTACTACTTATATTTTCATCTTGTTATTATTTAATAATTTATCTACTTCACTATCCTTTGGTGTAGCAACTAGTGCAATATTTAACCTTACTATGATTACTACATATACCTGCTTATGTACTAAAAATATAGCAGTAACCCTCCCTCATTATTGATTTACAAGAGCTTGTCTTTTTTTTATTCGGTGAGCTTATAGCGTTATGGTCATATGTATAATTAGTGTGATATTAAGCTTTGTAAATTTGATTCGATCAATGTATTAAATGAAATAAACTTCTATAAGTATACATTTAAATAAAATTTTCAAATAAACAATCAGTTCTTAAAAACGATTAATTCCTATGAAAATCGAGTGTTAAATCACAATTAATTAGGTACTTTCATCAATAAGTTCACTAAAACTTAAAAAGACCTAAAGCCCACACCGTAGATGGTGAAAATTTTTTTTTGCCAATTAGCTTTTAAAGCAGACTTATCGTACATAGGGACTGTACGACTCATTTATACTAACGATAAGACCAGTAAAATAGGCTTTAACGACTGATCAGACTTTACACGTAAAATTTGCCATTTTGCCAAAATGGCTCGTTAATGAAATCCAGCGACCCCCTGGGAGTCATTAGACACAATTATTGTATTAGATATCTACAGTAGGTGTATAAAACCCAGTTAACGCCTTAACCATATAATGTAACTGATACTTATACACAAAAATGAGTAGGTAGTTTTAATTAAAATATTTATTAAAGAACCTACATCTTTCCCTTATCCAACACCCAATGGTACATAAGGAACAGCATTGGTACTGATAACTTATTCCCAAGTGGTAGGTACCTTTATAAAAATTTTTTTTTCTTCATTTAAGATGATGATATCAAATCCTATTTCACGCTTCCGAGCCAGTTCAGGTATAACACATGAAAAATTAATATGAAAATCACATGTATGTAATATTTCATGCTTTCCTTCGTCCGCCTCGTAATGTAGATATAGCGCTTTGGACTACCATGCATGAGGTTGCGGGTTCGTTACTAGTGGGTGCAAATAACCGGGGGTCAATATTAAATATTAATGTGAATGTCATTTAAATACAGTCAAATGTCTTTGATATTTGTCATCCCCACATACCTTGGAATGGCGGATTTATATAAGTTCTGATTCCTCGGGCCTTATTAAACTATACATTTGATCAAGATTCATCTACCTTGTGGTGTATCAATTGTAGGCAAGATTCTTTTGGGGACTCCTTTGCGGGTGTGGATAACATGAGTACCTGCCGTTTTAGCTTCTACAATATCATTTCTCACTAAATTGTCTTGGTGATATGTATTGCCCTTTTTCAAACAGAGACAGAGTAAAAGGCTTTAAATTTTTATTTGTTACTATAATACTAGTAATTTGTCTACAAGTATTTGTACACATTCAAAATGTTGTTAAAATGTCTTCTATTTAGTCACTAACTAGAGTTTCTACTACTACTACAACTAGTACTCTCCCTTATCCTAACCCAATGGTGCATAGGGCACTATTCCCCCAATATTCTTTTTCAAACATCCTTCTTTCCATCATCATCCCCCTTTTCTTATTATTTTAGGCACAGTGTATGTGTGTATATATGTATATTTCCAACTGTTATATCTTAAAACCCGTTATTGGTCATGCAAAATAATGTTCCAGATCTTGTACTATTATACTCCATTACGACTGTGTTGGTTTTTTAAGTAAATAACTAAACTATTGGTCTACTTATTTTGTATTAGTTCCTTTAAATCTATTTAATCTTGTTAAACACATTAGTCTAGATTTTCGTCCGATAATCTTCTTTCAGCTAACAGTGCAAAAACACGTATTCCCTAAGTGGTCGATGTTTTCTCGTAATTCCCTTTTCTCGCATATTTCTGGGCTTGTTTACAAATCTTAGCACAATGTGGAGAGATTATCCGAATCAAGTTGAAAAACAATGTGTTTTGTGTCTAAAATACCGGCGTAATCCACGGCCCAGTAACAAACGATGTACGTACTGGGATTATTTAGAATAGACCATTCCTATTTTATTTCCTCGTTACGTTACACTTGAACGTTCCATTGTTTCTATCCGTATAGCGTTATGCGACAATTAATTAACCAACAAAAAACAGGACCGGGTTTTTTAGTTTTCTATTTACATCCGTGACATTGAATATTTTTCATGATTTGGTTATCATCATCATCATCATACCATATACGCTCACTATGTGGAGCATATGGAATCCACAAACTGCCTCCAGGCCAAGCGATCGGCCGCTAGCTCCCGTGCATCCTCCCAAGTCAAGTCCACGTCCCACAGATCTGACGTAAACTGCCGACGAATTGCCAACAGTGGTCGACCAGGACGCCGAAAACCTAAGGCCTTGTAAAATAGGCAAGCATGGTCAAGGCTGTCGGGAGGATTTGGTAAATTCAAGTTTTTTCTGTTAGAAATATTTAACAAATTATGAAGCGAACCTCGAACAAGAATGCACTAGAAGAGACGTTTGCATACAAATTTTCTAAAAAATATTCGCTTCCTAGGCAATGTTATATCATGTCTGTTTCTAAAGTTAATTTCATCGCAAGTTTTTTTTCTATTTGACATATTATACAAACTATGAAGCGAAGCAATAAATGCTGAAGTGAAAGATTGATCATTTTGCCATCATTTAAAGCCCACTTTATACGGAACAGAAAACTGTTCAGTTTCTTGTGCAGTTCGCATACTGTCCCGTATAAAACGAAAACTGTATTGAATGTTGAATGGCCGACGCGACGTTTGGCTGACCTGACAGTTAATGTTTTTTTTATTTAAACGTTTACAAAGTAGATATTGGTATATTGTATGTTTTCAAAAACGTAAAAGACAAATAATGCACAGCAGTTGAACAAGAAACTGCAGTTTTATGAACAACCAAACTGTACAATTTGCTGGACAAGAAACTGCAGTTTTCTGTCCCGTATAAAGTGCGAAATAAATTTTTAAGATTCACCGGACTTGGTGCACCTATGCAGTGCAATTCGACAGGTATAGATGATGGGTGAAATTTTGTTATTATGTTATGTGGTCCCTTAAATTGTCGGATTACAGGTCACAAGCCTGTAAATGCCTGTAACTATCTAAGTAACCATCACGCCATTTTCCCGTAGGGGTAGGCAGAGAGGATAAAACGCCATATCACTCTGTACTGACAGACTTCCTTTGCTTCCTCTACATTCATACATCTTCTCATGCACATACGCCGATTATTTATTAATTTTATTTTATTTATTTGGACTTGTACAAAGTTAAAAAATATATATATATATATAATAATAATGTTCCCCTCACTGGGATAACCCGTGCCGAGGGAAACATTTTACATTGTTTATAATGGGTATGTTCTTCCGACTTTTAACATGACCACTTTCAAGTACTTGACGCACTTGGTCATGCCATGTCTTTCTTCAGCCTTCCGCGGCTATGTACTTTTCATGCCATGTCTTTCTCAGCCTTCCGCGGCTTCTACATCCAGGAACACTTGCATTTAAACTTCTTTTAGCCGTTCTTTAATCACTCATTCGCTCCCCATGACCAAACCATCGTAAAGCCCTTTCTTTATTTCGTCGATAATGCTTATCTCAGCCTTGCACTCTGTAATGCCTGTAAATGCCTGTAAATGCCTGTAAATGCCTGTAAATGCCTAGATAATCCATGATCGTTACCAAAGTTTCTGTCGCTGTTGAGATGTCGTTAACTATTATTGTTGACTGTGTTTTGCATAGCGCTACCTACATACGTATATCAGCCTACTGTTTCACAGGGATTCTATTATAGTGTAGTACACTTTAAAGATTTGTATTGTAAAAACACTTATCGAACCATCGACAATGTTCGAAGTATCGAACAAACAAATTTATTTCACATTGCCTGTTTTCTATAGAAACAAAATGCAATGGCGAATGTTAATTACATTGAAGGATTATATATGATCTTGAATTATTATTTAATTTAACGATTACGCATTGAAGGATTCGCAATTTCAAAATGTATGCGACTAATTCGAACATTTTCATTAGTTTTAAAATCATTACTTTATTTTATTTACCAGCGGAGAATTTCAATATATTAAACGCAATAAAACTTTTATTTGAACGTAGGCATTCGCAATTTCAAATCTTGATAATGCGACTAATTCGAAAATTTTCATTAGTTTTAAAATCATTACTTTATTTTATTTACCACTGAGAATTTCAAAATATTTAAAACGCAATCGCAAGCACATAGTACGTGTTATACAAAGTACAGTTTACTAAAATAACACGTCAACCGAAGAAAATATGGCGCATGGAGGCATCCACATATCGCATGCTTAATGGAATACTGAAAAACAAAATTTTTTGGGATATCGCAAAAGAATCGCTGTTATCTCATCCTACTAAAATAACACGGTCCTTGAGATTATAATATTGAACATGGAGGCATCGGAGTTTAATTTACAAACAACTTAATCGCTTTGCTAACTTGAATATCGCTCGTGGGAATTTACTTGGAATGTAATATTTACTCGTGAGAAAATTTTGAAAATTTCCCAACTTGGATATCAGTCTACGCACATTATTCACGGAATGTAATTTATATTTTACGTCTGAAAAAAGGTGGGACTAATTTTACTATTTTCACGGTAACATAATAAAATATAACCGCTTTTATAGTGGGAAATATTTGCTTTAACAAGAATTTCCGACCAATCAAATTTTTTTAGGGAAATAATATTTTTCTAACTTATCGAAATATAACAATTTTTATTACACTTTTTGTATAAATAAATAATTTTATGAACACTGTATGTAATGTTTTTTGAAAAAAAAAACAGATTTAAAATGCGCACGACGCTCTCCAGCAAATTTGTAAAATTAAAAATACACGGTATGTAATGTATTTTATTTAGAAATCTCACGTGTCTGAATAAAGTATATTTTTCTCGAATGACTTGTAAACATAAATAAAATTTGTCGGTGTTTCTGCTACGGGCGACTGAAAGGGTCACGTGACCATTTGAAGGGTAGATTTAAATTTTGAAATAGGGGCTGTTCTCTTTGAAAAAATATGGAAATTATCACAAAGGAAACATGGCTGCCCAATGAATTAAAACAATATTATAGCATACTGAATAGGGTGGCAAAAAAGTTATTTTAATATGATTTATTTTACACAAATGTAGGGTCATATTCTCATGAGTTTTTACAAACTCAGCCTGGGACATGCGATTATAGTAAAAAGGTGTAGAAAATTAATTTAACGAAAATTTTGTTTGTACAATGACTATAATGTACAATGATTTACAACTTAAATAAAACACTGTAGAAAATATTTATCGAATTGTTGAATCTGTATCTGATTATTGCATTAAGTAAAATCTATTTTTTAAAATAAAAATAAATTGTTTTTTATTCACTTGTTAATTGAGTTACTAAACTAGTTGAGTTATACAAAAACCGTACCGTATTATCAGAGCTAATACAAAACTAGTTAGTAAAGTTTTGTATTAGCTCTGATGATAGTACGGTGGTACTGAAACTAGTTAGTAATAACTCAATTAAAAAGTAAATAAAAAAACAAAGTGATTTTTATTTTATTTAAAAAAGTTTACAATGATTTAAAAGTTAATGGTGATAATATAAATAAAATAAAATCTAGTTATTAAGTACCTTTGTGGAGATAATAAAATTTTAACATTAATAAAATATAACCCGAGCGCAGCGAACAAAAAATAAAAGTCTTTGTGGGTATTTTTATCAAATTTCACTTTCATGCATACTCGTAGCTAATACATACATTTTTTATTTAGAAATAAAAACAAATTAATTTACAAGATCTTTTTTTTATATTCTCTCTATTTTTTGATTCTTTATAAAACAAATTATGAATTTTGAAAACGATAGTTTTTTTCTATACCTTATCCCAAAATTATGACTGTCTTGGGAGTATCTTATATTTTTATTAAAATATTCCGGAAGCGCTTTTATTCTTTAAAATTTCTTTTTTTAATTCAATCTTATATTAATTTTTATTTCAAAATAAAAATTAACATGTATTAAACATTATTCTTTGCTCTACTGTAAGCATCTCTAGTTTTTTAACATAGTGGCAATTCTGGTTCATCTATGGCATCTTCAAATAGTTATCATTCCCCTATTTTGTATGGTTTGTTTGTTTCTTTCTATATAATTGTAAGCCATTTTACCGATTTTCGTATTAAATTTATTTCTTATTATCTGTGCGTATTCTGCGACTGTGCGTGTAAAGAGAGCAAATAAAATGTGTCAATACAGAGAGGTGTAATGATTACTTTATTAGTTGACTGTTTAAGTGTATAAGGCACATGCAATAATCATTATCAACTATTATGAGCAGTGTCCATCAAACACAAAAAGGATACAAAGATAATTATTCTAGCCCCCTACTTCGAAATATCACAATGACGATGATGGACATGGCGTATTAGTCATAATAATTACTCAGCTGTCATGTGTTTAGTAACCGCTTTCTGTTTCATCAAGATGTTGTATTGTTAGGCCGTAGAACAAATACACGTCATGAGCTCAGACAAGGGAGAAGTTAGTAGTTAGTGTGAAGGGTGTTTGTGTAATAGTATGTTCCACGTTCCTAGTTTCAAGGTTCCTAGGCCCTAGGCTAGTGAACGTATGAGTAATATGATAAAACTAAATTATTACGTACATACTAATCTAAGGGCAGCAACGCCAAGGAAAATGGGCTGTAATTACAACGTAGTTGAATTAATATAACGTTTTTAGTACGTCTTTATTACATCTAATACGTGGTTTTATTTTTGATTTATCTTTCACCACTTGAAAAAAAACAGATTGTAAAAATGATTAAACTCAGATTTTTTCATTATATGGTGTATGTGTGCCTGGATTTGTTACCTATAATGTTGTTTTATTTATTTCAAAGGTTAAAAATCATCGCGTTCTAATATCAAGTCCATTACTTACTTTTTCTGATTCATGAGCAAAAATTAGAATTTTTTCAGGTAGGTTTACAAATACTAGGAATTGAGAAATTGTTCTTTAAAGTGCAATATTTTAAACCGCATTAAAATAAATATTTCAAAATGACTCTGTCGGGAATCAAACCCGCGACCACATACACGGTAGTCCAACGCACTAACCACTACACGAGGCGGACATAAAACAATAATAAATAAGTAAGTACCTGCTCAATAATCTAAGAGTATCGTGAGTTTCGCTAAATAGCAATAAAGTACGTAGATTGCCTAATATGCATTAATTCCACGTTATAGCTAGTACTGCAAGTCAGGCGTTTATCATTAGTCCTGTCAACTTCAGGTAATCCGCTGTGAAATTGTTAGCGTCCTGTTTGTTCAACACGAGTTTCTGTCAAATAATAATATTTATGTCACCCCTAAATATTTACGCTACCCTTAATTAATATTTCCTGTATAAATGGCTAGTATTGTTACTTTAATTAGATTGAATAAATTTTATTGCTTATTTTGATAATTCGCTCGCAAATGGATATTAAATATTTAATTTTTAAAACAATATTTCATACTTAAGCGTCTCGTTATTTTTACGAATGAGTAGGTACTGGAAAGGATGAGATGTCACCTATTGTCTATTCGAACCCGCGATCTCATCCACTATAGCGGGCGATTTTTCAGATAAAATATTCAATATGTGATACCTTAGACTGGCGCTGAAGCGTAAGACTGATCATCTTGCTTTCATATAATAAAAAGTCAAGATTCACTGCACTAAATGAACCCATTGCACGACTAGTAAATTATTTAATCGATAAGAAATAATGTACTAAGGGAGATTGTAAAATAATTATTAGAAGTTTTATCAGATATGAAATTTTCCTGTTGAAATGCGATCTCTCAGGCGTATATGTGGTAAGACTATGTTTGATAGTTGTACAAATGTCGAAATTAGAGCAGAGCGCAAGGCTGAGATAAGCATTATCGACAAAATTAAGAAAAGGCTTTTACGTTGGTTTGGTCATGTGGAGCGAATGAGTGATGAAATAACGGCTAAAAGAAGTTTAAATGCAAGTGTGCCTGGAAGGCCGAGAAAGACATGGCATGACCAAGTACGACAAGTTCTTGAAAGTGGACATAAGTCTGAGTGGTATGGTGTTCTATCCTCTCTGCCTACCCCTACGGGGAAATGGCGTGATGGTTAGTTAGTTAGTTAGTTAAATATTCCTTAACTCTCTTGCGACCAGTGAGATTCCTCAAGTACATACATGAAGATTAAAATTATGTTTCGTAATTTTTTTTAACAAACCGCTCCAATTTTTCGTATAACGCCGGGCCAATGCCAAAACTGAGAATCTGCAGAACGTTCATTTGAGATCTGGAGTTTAGGAACTGAAATAATAATCCTATTTCAATTATAACAAAATATAATTATTTCCGTAGCGAAGAATCTGCTTATTATTTTAAGCTACTTAAAAAACAATTTAAACTTTATAATACTACTTTGAAGCTTAAGACCTTAAGAGCATACTCTACCACGTAACTCGCGGCTGCTTCCCATACAAACGTATTCCTCAATTTTCTCCCTGGAATATAACATTAGAGCAATGATTTTTTCACACATTTTAGATATCGGCCAGATGCGTGTTCGACTTATTTTTTAAATCTTTTACTTGTCAAAGAAGATAAAGTATCGGGACATCCTAGAGTCCGGAAATATCTTCGAACAAGAATTTCAGAGAAGTGACACTCCATATTTGAAAAATACTACCGTGTCTAGGTGTCTAGTTACCCACTACGTATATTACTACGTCATCAATAGGCATCTACGTCATCAATAGACATCTACGTTATCACTAGACATCTACGTCACACGTTTGGTGTATTGTGGGATTTGAAAATAAGTGGTATTACGAAATTAATCTTAGGAAGCGTTTATTTTAAGAAAATTTTAATGGAAACGCCCCTTTTGGTAAATTCTTGTTCGATAGGGAAAATCCAGAACGTTTGATATAGTTTCTTCTTAAATTTTACAAACATTGAGAAGCTTCTAGCGTTTTCTAGATCTCACGACATTACCAATAACCACCGAAAATACGAACCAAAATTTTCTTAAGTTTCTTCTCAAAATATAGAGCTGTACTTACTACAGCTATTGTGATTCACTTTATTTGCGGTCAAACATATTTTAATTTTGAACTTCGAAACAATTTGAATGTTGTACTAACTTACACAGGGTGATAATAGGATTTACCCTTAACTTTGTCTTGGGGTAAAGCCATAGGATGTTTGTTAACCACTGCCTAATGTCTACCAACAAGTGCGTTCGTGGTTACTTCCGGAATAACTTTCCGCTTCCGTTACTGACTTGTGCGTGAGACGATTTAAGTTCCACCTAGCTGAGAAAATTATTTAAATTTAAAATATGGAATGCAGCCACATTAGAACCTAATTTTTAGAACCCGATGGAATTTATGACGTGTGCAAGCGATAAAGTAAACCAATGTACACCACATTGAACAAAAAAAATGAATAGGCAGCCTTCTACCTTCTCGAGGCATGGTTAGCGCGTTTGACAACCATGCATGAGGTTGTGGGTTCGATTCCGAATGTGTCAATATGAAATAATAATTTTATCCAAAATATTTCATATCTAATACTTTGGACTGGTGCTGAAACGTAAGACTGATCATATTGTCTTCATGTAACAAATTATAAAGATTCACCAAGCTAGGTGTACGATTAGGGAAAGTATTTGTTAGTTTTGTATAATTTGACAAAATTGAAAAAAATGATTGACACTTTGTCTTCGAGTTATTTCATAATATGATCTAAGCATAAAATGTTGAAAGCGTAGAATATAATATCCAAGTACTGGCCGAGACTTATTGAATTGACTTTGACTTTCAGCCTTAAAAAATGAAACCGTTTAACCAAAAAAACACAGGTTTGTTTTAAAAATATGCTTTAAACAGCCTTAACTTTTTTGTAAAAGTTTTAACTCTTCAAGTAAAAAAACATATTTGGAATATTTATTTACTTAATTGAACACCAGGCTGATAAATAAACCTTCATTGCGAGTAAGCATGAATTGAAAACATTGCAGCGAATGATTATTCATAAACTTACTGCTTTCACTTTGGGATAAATTTAGTTTAGTTATGAATATTGGTTACGAACGTTTCAACTGAGTTGAAAACACCGTTAAACAACAATAAATTTAGTATTAAATTTCAGTGGCTAAACCAAAACTTCTGTATTTGATTGATTGCTGAAGTATTTAAGGCTTTTTCCCATTTAAAGGGGTAGAAGACAATGAAATTGATGATGTAATCGATATTACTTTGAATAAGTTGTTAACAAAATTAAATATAGAAAAAAGTATTTGTAAAAAATGTACACACACACATATGTATGTGTGTGTAAAGGCGAAAAAAATAAGTTCCTACTAAGCGTTGGCGCTGTCGAAACCTTAATAAATTATGTACTAATTTCCATTAATAAAAGACCTTAACAGACCAGCAGGCCTAATTACAGAGGAGAAAGTCACAAACACCCAGGCTTGAGAAAAATAATTGGTTATTTTTGTGTTCTCGCCGGGAATCGAACCCGGAACTCAATATCCAACTCCCAAAAAATACGAAAGTCACGAAAAAAAATTTGTGTCATAGCAACGCTATTTTTTATATAAACCAATTTACTGAAGTGTGTTTAATGCAACCTAATACCAACTATATAGAAAGGTACAAATATAATACGTGAATATAAAACGTACATTCTCGTACATTGTCACGTTAAATTCAATGCGACTAAGTAAAAGGCAATGATGGATCAGTCTTGGTCAGAATTCAGTTTTGAAATATGGCGGCATTTAGCGTGGAACAGGGCAATGAAATTACGTATAATAATAGTTATAATTCAGAGATGTATAATATAATAATATGTGTAATAGCCGGTCTGGTTTTGCCGAGTTGGGACGGAACTTTCATATTTACTCCGAAATTAATTTTACCCGCAATCGGCACAGGGGGGATCCGTTTGTGTAATTTGGTGAACTTTGTAAAGTGCTGAAGTGAGTTTCTGCTCTAATAACTAATCAGTGTCACACCCCACCACTGGCACTAGGAGGAAACATGTTTTTTGTATTGAAAATATAAATAAATAAACTAAAAAACGACACAAAATGTAGAAAATGCCTATTTAACAAAAAACAATACATCAAAACTTGTTATTTTCATAACGTTACAACTCACAAACTTTTAGTATGGTAACACTTTTTAAACGGTTTGTGAAACAACGATTGATTATTTTAAAATAATGTTTCGTTTAAAATTACTCAAATTTATTAATCTCTTTCTCCTGACCGGTTTTTTTAAAACATACATATTAAGAAACACGAATTAATTCGAAACCAGTCGGGAGAAAAAGATTTATAAAGTTTAATAGTTATGAACAAATTACTATTTTCAATAGTTAACATATAATGAGTGCTTCTAATAAAAATGTTATAATAATATTTTTTTAGGGTCCTGTTCGATCATTAGTAAAAGTTAAAAAATTTAACATAAAAAAATATGTCTTACAATTTTATAAGTCATTCTAGTATGGAGGAAATATATTTTTTTTTGGAAAAAATAATTATCAGTTCTGATTTGCAACTTTATTACTGGCAGCAGTCAAATTATTTAAAATTTTAAACTAAAGTAATGTACCCACCTAAGTATCAGAGGAATTTATTTTTTTAAAATTTTTACATATTGATCTGATTTTTAATTTACACTATTGATCAAAATAGGTAAGAAGTGAAAAAACGAAAAGACTTCAACATTATTGAGTCAGCATTTCCACAACAGGAGTAAAACCCAACTTTTTGTATTACTGTATGATTACATTATTTGAGAAACATGTTGTGCATGCTTATAAGTCTAAGTTCCTAAATAGGGATACTCATAAATAGGGGTGAGTATGCAAATTTAGTATACCCAAACAAACCATCATTTGGTGTAATACAAGTTAGTGTAAACAAGAAAGTTAGGCAACGTAAAATGGTACACAAAATGTTTTATTCATGTAATGAATAAAGATTATGCACGGCATAATTTATTTAGTAATGTGGTATTTAAGTTGATGTGTATAGGTGCTGACACAATTTAAAAAATGCTATCAAATAAATTTGTCAGGGTTAAAGATAACATAATTTTAAAATATCATTTATTACAGAAGAAAATTGCTTTTTTCCTTTTATTTGTTGATAAGAAAATGAGCTGTTTTTTTTCTTGCTTTTTTCCTTTTATTTGTTGTTGATTTTAGGTTGGCTTAGAAATGTCACAAATTTGAGACATGTGGAAAGTAACCTCGCGTCAAAGGAATATTTTTTACGTTGAAAAGTGAAATGGATACGAAATAATTCACGTTTGAGTTTTGACATAAAAAATAAAGTGTAATTTCTTGTAATGTTTTCTAGTGTTTATACTATACACACAGTGGCAGTGATCGAGTGGCCACATTTGTAATGGGCGCCACAATTTAAGTTTGTATGTTAGAGGGGTGAAAAGGTAACAAGTTTTTGCAAGTTTATGAAAGTTTTATTGAGTAGGTATTTTAAATGAAAATGTGTGAAAAAAAATGACTGAAAGAAGGCGTCCTTCTCTCACATTTTTCCTTGTATTCATGCGAAAAAATCAACAAATTATTTCAAAAATATATTAAAAAAATGTTCTGGAAAGTTATCTTGCGGTTCAAAAGATGTAAAAGACTTTGTTATTTCCTTTTTATGTTTATTTTCGGAAAGGGTAAACATGTTTTTGCTATTCTCACCCAGTGCAGGTAGGTACATTTGTGGGTTAAATCGATATTCAGTCCTTGAATAAAAATAGGTAAAGAACATATTTACTCATCATCTGAGAAGCGTGGCTACATGATTTCAATTGACACACGACTTTACCAGAGTGACCAAATTCCTATAGGAAAATTCAGAATTTGACTCATTATTTAATTTAGTATTCCTGGATCACAAAAAAATACATGTCACACCATCGAACAAGAATTCACTGGAAAGGTCGTTTCCATACAAATTTCCTAAAAATATACGCTTCCTACGGTTAATTTGACAACACCACTTATTATCGAAATTCCACCGTCTAAAGACTCCTGCACGGGCCAATACACGAAACGTGTGACGTAGATGTCTAATGATGACGTAGTAGGTAAGTAGACAACTCAGACACGGAAGTATTTTTCAAAGTATCGCACCATGAACACTAACTGTACTAAACTCAAAAAAAACATGTGTGCAGTTCACACCAGGTAGAAGTGAAACCATAATATAACTAAGCTGAGAGAGAATGAGATAAATGCAGTATCAGGAGTGGGATAATTATAGGATTTATTTATTATAAATATTGTACCCAGTTGATAATTTTTATTTTATTTTATTATTCATGATCCATGTCTTCAATTTCTCTACAAATGATACTAGCGACTTATGATAACTAAAGTATCAGACAAAAGTTTTTTTTTCGAATACCGCGTCAAGGCGCCTTTTCCCTCGGTTTTGCTATAAAATTTTGAGAGTCGAATCTACCTCTTCAGATACATGAATAGAACCAATTCTGTTTTATAGCCTATGACACATTATACAAGTATAAGGCGTGCCGGCGATCAACTGGTAGATGTATCTCATGAGGTAGATGGAACTACTGCCAGCCGGCGGAAACTGAGTTCTATCTCATTCTCTCGCAGGCTAAATCCCATAGATCTATATGTTTGTCTCTTTTAAGTTTCGCTTTCTCGTTTCATAAAGTTTCAAATCACTCCCAACGATTCTAAAGAAGTTTTCACTTCAAAAAGTCAACTTTTGGGAAATCGCAAAAACGTGATTTCATTTCGGTAATGTTCAATTGAAATACGATTTTCATTTATTTTTTTGATATCTACATATGAAATAGATAGAAACATGTTTCTTGGCCAGAAATGTGGCGGTCGGTGTGAGCTGTAACGTGGTATTATCAGTTCGTTTACGACAGTAAGACTTAGGTACTGCAGTGTAGTACTTATGGTGCGATATATAATATCACCATGTTTCGTACATACTATATTCGTTTTAAACAATAAATTAAGTACGTGTATTTTTTACTATAAATAATGGTACTTTAAGCGATTAAATGCGTTTAAAAAAGGCATCAACATTAAAAAGATGACAAATAAAGAGTTATTGGTAAAAAGAGGATTTAAGTTAGTATTATTAAAATTTTGAAATTTATAGACATTTAGTATTTATATGTACCTTTAGAAATTAATAATCGTACCGAAAAGGCAATTTGAATACAGTTTAATTGTTACCTAGATTAATTGATTTATTAATACACTTAGATATGAACTGAACCCAAAAAATGAAATGACATTTCAACTCCGCCAAAACCTCCAACTCCGCCATACGCGTGTTTAGTATTTCTTTAATCGCCGGCTGAATCGGACGTCCAGGAAACAATCCAAAATGCCTTCCTGTGTCGTGAAACCGTGTAAAAACCGTACGGGTAAAATTGACAAAAAATATAGTGTAATTTTCCACATGTAAATGTTTTTTTATATTTGTTTACATAGCCTTAAATAATTAATATTCAAAGAAGTTTTCTTTCTAAATAACTGCCAACAGCGCGTCCACAAAAAATAAAGACATTTTAGATGGATCGTGAAATTCATGAACGCTCCTCATAAGGAACGGGTTAGTATTGTATAATGTTACTGTAACCCTGTGTATAGCCCATACCTTTTGCGGTGTGTGGGCGGATGCTTGCCGGCAGTCGAAGGGCTCTGATAGGTCAACCCGTGTTGTGTATTGGTAAGAATATAAGGTGCGGAATCTTCGTGACATTACGTTTTTTTTAATAATTTACTCTGCAAGGCAGATCTAGGTGTATTAATAAATCAATGCCTAGATTCCTTTTTACAGGAAGCCTTCCGGAAATCATTTTGCCAACAATAAAGTTAATTTTTCACTATGTGAAGTAGACATTTATGAAATAATATTTGTATTTCATCTACTCGTAGGATCAGATCATAAAAAAGTCCTAAAATAGTAGTAAAATCTGAATATAGGATTCAAATGTTGGTCGTTACAGGAATTACACCCGACGCTAAAGATTGCAGATAATTCGTAATAAGTCCAACGTAATGGTAAAATAAAGATCTGTTTTGAATCTTTTCATGATAGTGACGTGAACGTTCTTTTAAAAAAATTATAACAGCCTTTATTCGTTTGCAAATTATTTTGATGTAAATATTTAGTAACGGTAATAAAATAGCACAAAAGTTAAAACGAATAAAAGGTTATTCGAATAATACGATATTGACTGTTGTTTTGAGAAGCATTGAGTATTAACCCTTAAAAGCTATCTGGGTGCAAAAATCCCCATGTCGCTTTTTTTTTTAAATTTCTGCAAAAAGTCATCTATTTATGAAAGTCGCTACCCATAAGAGTCTTAGCGGATTGTGTAATTCATGGTATCCTTTAGGGGTTAAGAGGATGCGCTGTCACATGATCGCGGCTGTTTCTCCATATAATTGTATTTTTTATATTAAAAAAAAAATTAATAATCTCCCTTGGAAAATGAATTAACAATAAAATAGGATGATTATAACATGCTTTTTGTCGATATCCAAAAGGTTTGAAACAATCATTGCTCTGGTGCTTAATTCCAGGTAGAATTCTAAGACAATGGTTATGTATTCCTACTTACGGGGGGCTTCGATTCTCTACAAAACATCACGCGTTTTATAACGTTACTGGGATAAAAAAATTAGAAAAGGTTGTATATAACATATGGATATTACGTTACGTTTTACCGCTAGATAACATTCCTTAGGTCATGAAAGATTATCCTGCAAAATAATTGCCGTAGTAAATAAAATTTTCGTTCATTCAGCCCTTGATTTCTAAATGAGTGGTCCATTCCCATTAAATAATTCAAAAAGTATTGTATATGATATGTACCGTTCATTAATATTAACGACGGAATAAATTACTTATTTACGAACCTCGTTTTTTCATTACGTGCCATTGCGTTTTCTAAAATACTGTTACGATTTTCTTTTTGTTTTTCTTAAAGTAAAAACGTACACAGATATCTAAGGATCGGGTCAAATGATCTTGTCTGTAGGTTTTGACATCATTCATTCGACGATATGAAATATTTTTACTTCAAAAATCATGTTGAAATAAATATTTCATACTGACCCAGTCGGGAAAGGAAAACCCGCGACGATAACATTGTGTTTGAAAAAAAAATAGACATACATATTCTCTTCGTGCTACTTATCAGCAGAAAACAAGATACCTACCTATAATAAGCCTCCTGTTAACGTATTCCTCTCGCAATTAAAATTAATTTGTATTGGAAGAAAAATCACAAAAATGACGATAATGAAAATAGCAAAGTAGAGCGAAAAAATCCAATGTATTTATGTCTTACATACAAATTCTTTCAATCGTTGCTAACTGTTTTCGTTATGGCTGCTCACCGCTTCTGAACATAGCCTCCCCGTTAGGAGATTATTGTAATGTCGTTTTCAAATTATCGTCAAAGTACTAGTATACTTTCCCTTATCCGCACGTAATGATGCAAAGGGCACTTAATACAATACAAATACGCATCCGGTTGATATCTAAAACATGTGAAAAAAAAAATCATTGCAAAAAAAATTTCAAGAAAAATATAGTTGTCTTAAATAAATTGTAAACGAGAAAATCAAAGACTAGACTTTTTTGTTTTTACGCTCTTAAATAACAAACACTAAAATAATAATATATGAGAAATGTTTCAAAGGTACTCAGATTGATGGCGCCATATGTCTATCTATACTCCGCCTGCACGAGATTGAAAATATATTCGATACTTAAGGCTGTCTGTTTATCCGCTAATCAATCTCTATTTTGTCTCACAACGACATCTTGTTCCAGTTATTTATCCCAGGGGATTTGACGCTTTTCCAGAGTTAAATCTTTCCCCAGAAGTTTTGAACTGCCAGTTTCCGTACCAACGTAAAATAATAATATATGAGAAATGTTTCTAGGTACTCAGAGATGGCGCCATATGTCTATCTATACTCCGCCTAATATATTCGATATAATGCTGTCTGTTTATCCGCTAATCAATCTTGTCTCACACGACATCTTGTTCCAGTTATTTATCCCAGGGATTTGACGCTTTTCCCTGTTAAATATGAACCCAGGGAGAAAATCAAGGCCTGAAAATACAAGAAAACAATGTCCACGTTAGCGCAAAAAAGGTGAAGTTTCCCAAAATGTCTGTAAACTAGAATAAAATAATCTACTTTCTACGTACATTACAGATATGAAGTATTTTTACCCTCGTATATAATTAGCTTGTTAATAATGTCATGAAAAAGCAAATACGATACCACAAAAAAATACTGTAGTGGATAATTGAACTAGAAATTAACACAGTATGATTTTTAACAGAATACTAAGATATATAATTATGTAAAGTTAATGCCATCAAAATCAATTACGTACATTTTTAGTCCATAAAAAAATTGTTAAGATAATAATATAGGTACATAAAAATTGACAGGTAAGACAATATTTGTTTTCAATTGAAAAAAAAATTCATGCGCTTAATCAGAAATACGAGAATATAATAACATATTTGAAATTCCAAAAGGCGTGTCCTGTTCGTGTGTATACATAATAAACTGTGTTTGAATTCTTTACGGTCCTGTTGCAAATCAAGTATTCCACCATGTAGTGTAGATAAAAAAATTAACCTCAAATAATGTAAAAAAGCTGACAGCTATTTCAATATGTGATATGAAGGCGTATTAGAAAATCTTAGGTCGATAATTTATTGTGATATTTACTGTAAGAAAATGAATGTTTTACTATCTAACCCAGATGTGAAAGTTTTATAAGTGAACCAAATTTATATAACATAGTCTTCTTGTATTTCCCAACATCCAAATTTCAACACTGTTTAGGAGGGATTACCCAGCAAACAGACGCAGTACGCCACTCAAGGCAAAAGGCGATGTTTGGTGGATTATTTTGAAATTACCTAATTAATATATCAAATCCCCTTACGCCTGTATACTTATTCTGCGGGGGATGCTATGGATAAGGTACTAGTAAGAGTAATTATCGTTGTCAACAAAATTAACATAATTTTAAGAACGTAAACACACGATATAAATTTTAGGATATTGAATGCAAAATAAGCTTTCGCAGTAATCATTAAAGCTTAAAATCGCACTACGATTTGTATTGGTTGATATGTATAATATCCTGTTTATAGAATAACAAAAAGGTTTTAGGCGATACTAAGCTTTATTGAATATCAATAAATTTAGTTTTTTATACCTATTTCTATTTCATTTTTATTCGTAAACGATTGACAAGAAATATGAGGGATTTTGTACCGCACATTTTTCGTTAATATTTTAAGTATGAATTTTTGTCTAAAACTGCGTTTTCATAATATCATAAGGCATAGTTTTCCGTCTTTGTTAAGATTTTCTAATAAGAGAGAACTGTTCATGAAACTTGATAATATAAAAATAATATGTTAAAAAAATATTTAAATAATTTAGATTAACCATGTAAAATTTTATGGTCCAATATTTTTTTTTCCAAAAAAATTATATTCAACTTGTATTTTATAGCGTAGCTTGTCCACCTCGTAGCCTAGTGGTAGTGCATTAAGCTACCGTGCATAGGTTCACTGGTTCAATTCCCGTAGGGGGTCAATATAAAATATTTATTTACGTGTTATTTTCATATTGACATTTCACGTGTGATACCTTGGAATAGTACTGAAGCGTACTGAAGCGTAGGACTGATCATCCTACCTTCATGTAATAAAATTATTAAGTGACACAGTACCAATGCAGTGCCCAATGCACCATTGAGTGCGGAGAAGGGAAAATAGTAAGAAAGTAGTAGTATTTTATAGAACAAGTTTGAAAAAAGTTATTTGAAAAAATAAAGTTGTAAATGATTGTTTTTTAAGTAAATGAAACACAGAGCTCGGATTATGGTTTGAATAGATAGAAACGCGACATAAAATAACATGGATTTCCACTGCCCACAAAAGATTCCGCATATCTCCACAAGTATGGTGCAAAAATACCGCACATCCCCAGCGGATAGCGTGCGGTAAGCGGACTCTTAACGGATCCACCGCCGTTATCCGTTAGGAGGGGACGTAACGGATAATTCCGTTATTCCCCGTAATTAAATAACGACCACACGAGGCTTCAGTAAACGGAAGAGTCTGGCGCTTTATTGAGATGACTAAGGGAAACTATAGACCCTTGAATGGACGAGGGGATGAATATTCTCACCGTCAATTGTTAGAAAAAAAGCGTGAAATGAAATATCCTTTTCCTTGTGAATTTAGAGTTTTTAAAAATTCTCAAAATTCCCCATTGTTATGAACGATTAATTATTTTTCAAAATATGAAAGAGTTCAAGATTTGGACCCGTTTAACGACTCGACTCTCTGCTATAACGCTAATTTATTATTATTATTATGATTGCCAGCATATTGTTGTCTCCTGCGCTTAAATATTCAGAACCTATTTCCCAAAACTTACACCACACTCTACACACGTACCACAATACAACAGACATACAATATAAACATTAAAAATAATTGTTTCCTCACTCTTGATGTCTTCAGAAATTTATTTTATACATTGTGTTGTGCACTCAATTGGTGGTATGTTATATATTGCCTTGAAATATTAATCTTAATTCAAAGTACCTACGTAGCTCTGTGTGTATAACATTAAAAATATAAATAAATAAATAAAACACATTTCTAACAATTTTAATACTGAAATGAATTAGATATGTGAATTTAAAAGAAAGGCCTTTTTATGTTCACTTTTATTTAAACTTTATGCGAAATAATCGGTGTGCGTGTATGAGAAGATGTATGAACGATGAACGTGGAGGAAACAAAGGAAATGTGCCAAGACAGTGGTGTGACGTTCTATGCTCTCTGACTACCCCTTTAAGGAAATGGCGTGATCGTTTGAACGATAAGTTAATTGTAAAATGAATTCAATTGATACTTTGACAATTATTCATCAAATCAGTTTCCATTTTCAGATGTATCATTTTACCTATGTAAATCCAAAAACATTGTACAAGTTAACGGAGACCATCGTCTTGAGCATCCCCAAAAGCGTAATTTTCTTAAATATCACTAAAAACATAGCTTGAACAAGATATATTTATTATCTTCTCGAAAATATAAAAAAGTCGAATCAAAAACTACCACAAACCAGTCTTTTATTTTTTTAATGAATCAATTATATGTATATAATTTAATTCTGTTGGCAAATTACGGCTTATTAAAAATCGTGCTTTATTACTTTTTAAGGAACTGCCTTGTATCAAATTATTTTGCCATGTCTACGTAGTACCGAGATTAATTAGTCCTCAAATTCGCGTGCAGGGTGAAGCGTTTTTACCTAATTGAACATCTAAAAGGAGATTTATCAAAGCATTGGGGCCTGTTCATTAAATGGGAGTATTTTGATCAAAAAGAAAGGGTCTCCAAATCGTCACATCTGAATGTTTTTCATGTGGACAGAACGTTCAAGTACTGCTATTCAAACGGACCGCTCATAGAGAATTCACTATACAAGTAATTAATTCCGTTTTCAGTTTTATCCTGAGTACCTACCCTCAGAATGAGAGGGAATTGGAAAAGCAGTGTTCGTTGGGAAATTGTTAGGTCCTCCCATGGTACACCGACATGAAGTATATTGGTTGGACGGTTCTAAAAATATAGATGTACCTAAGTCAAAAGTTAAATTAATTTCACGAAAGCTCTTAAGTAAATTAGTTGTTCAAGATCCATAATAACCTTGCCCATTTTTAAATGTCCAATTTTTGTTTAAAAAACTTGTTTATATTTCTGTGTAAGAATATTTTACCCATCTCAAAATACGTATTGGATACTCCGAGAATGTTAAACATAATATCTAAAAGTTTTTTTTTTTAAAATCAATGGATTCTTAATTGGGTAGTTTTTTTGAGACCAACAAAACATGTAAGTACTAGCATATAACATAAAAATTACATAATTACTTGGATCAGAGAACTTGGTTGCTAGAGCGCGATTTATTATACTGAGTTTTAGAATTGTATTTTTATTTATATGTATTTAAATTTTTTTGTGCGCTAGGGTATGTATTGTGTACTTTTATTTTTAGTTGAATTTGTATTTATGCACCTACTGACGAGTTGCAGTAGGCAACTCAGTAGGACATTGTATTGTTTTCTTTTATGTAGGTGAATCCGCCTCGATGAGACTCTCTGGTAACTTCGTCCGAACGAGGATCGGTAAATGGAAGAGGACTTACCAGAGCTGGACTCAAGGGCGGGATATGAAGATGAAGGACCACCAGGAAGGGCGAAGTATCCTGGAATACCCTGGAACACCACGTCGAACTGGCGCGGCGGGACACAAACGAGGGGACACAGCACACTTTACTCACTTTTGATCGAGGGGTTTCGGGGATTGGAGTCTGGGAAGCTTGGAGATGGATGACGAGTATCACGAAGGGTATAACGAGGGTGGATAGAATGAAGAAAGATCAGGATCACGAGAAGGACGGATGTTGCGAGGTAGAGTAACGTTGCTGCGCTGAGCGAATATTCGAGACTGAATTTTAGTTGGATAACAGGTGACAAAACGGAATGGAATGGGTGAAGGTAGGCGATACATTTTGGAGAGGAATTCGAACTACCTATACCAGAGAGTATCAATAATGGCCAAACCATAGCTGCCCGCCTTGAAGTCTTCGACTTCAAAACACTTCGCGTTGAACAATTTTAAATTCGAGGGATAGCGGCGCAATAATGAAATAAATAACGATTTTAAAGAAATAATAACGAAACAAACAAACAACGACGAAATTAATTTTTAAGAATTACATTAAAGGGTTATTTCGAAAGGAGGGATAAAAACAATGTGAGGCGCGTTCATTACCGTAGGTAGGACGGCTTAGTAAATTTATTTTCGAATTTTGATCGATATTATTCGGCAATTTTCCGGATGAGAATTTGAAAGGATCGCTATAATTATAATCCCGAGCATCTTCAAGGGCGAGAGTACGAGTTTTTGGTTGATTATAATCGGTTCGATATAATTCTTTTTCATCTAATAAAACCGGTGGATTTATATGTAACGATGTGTGATGCGAGTTACTACATATAGCACATTTATTTAATGACTTACATTGCGATTTCGGATGATTCCCAAGACAATTCAAACAACGACGATGTTTTGTGATAAATCTTTTCCTCTCTTCTGGACCGAGCATTGCGTATTTGTCACACTTATATAATGTATGTTTTACTTCACAAAACGGGCATATAATTTTCAAAGAATTATGATTAAACTTTTTTGAATGCGAACTAATCATAAACGTCTGTAGACGTTCAGCTTTTGGTACTTCCGAATTTCCGAGCCGACTTAATATTTTTACCTGTTCTCTTATGAATTGAACTAAATTTTCGAATGTTGGTAATGAGGAATCACGATAGTTTTGCTCAAAAACATTTTTACCGATTCTGCGTCTAACACGTTTAAACTCATATTTAATAGTATAAAATCGAACAGATCTGGAATATCTATCTGTTGCAACGATAAAACCGATCCTGCGAATGTTTCCAAAAATTCTTCTAAAGCGTTTACGGAGGAACTTTGAATTGGTTTGAATTTAAACAGTTGATTTAGGTAAACCGTAGCTAATGCGCGGCTGTCCTCATATTTATTTTGCAAAGTTCTATAGATAAGTTCGTAGTTTTCCGCGGAAACGATTATCCCATTTAGAATATTTCGAGATTTTCCAACTAAACACTAACGAGGTATTGAATTTTTTTCATAATCGGTCAAGTCTGAATTTAAATGAACTAGCGAATTGAAATTTTGGTAAAACAATCTCCAGTTTTGTATCTGGCCGTCGAAAGTAATCAATTCGATGCTTCTTAATTTAGGCTGTCGACGTTTTTCTCCTTCTACAGGCGCAGGCGGTTTGGAATCATTCATTTGATCCCGAGCGTTTCTTTCCCGATACTGTATAAAACATAGTAATTCGTCAAAGGACTGCCTGTAACGAAAGTCCACTTCATAATCGGGGTCCATTTCGATTTGTAACTCGATTTGTTTATCCAACGTTTCTAAAATTCGCATCTATTTTGATCTAATGTTTCAGTCCTAATGAGAAAATCAGTAATTTTTTCTTTAGTTGATAAATCTTTACTCAAATTAAAAACATTATTAATCAATCCGTAAATACTGGCTAATTTTGCATTTAGCATTTTTAACTTTTTGTCTCCTACATTTTTGTTCGCCATCTTGAAACCGATAGTGTAAATATTTATAACGCAGTAAATTAGTTCGAGTTAAATTAAGGATATGTAATATAATATACGAGGTCAATAAAAACTATTATAATTACGGACGAACGTTAGTGCAGCAAATAAACTGGTTATGAATTGTAGGTGAAGTGCACAAAATGTAACAATAATTTAACTAGTGAAAGAATTAACACAAATATAAATATGTTAACGCGTCAATATTTTAATACTATATCTACAAATATAATATCATAATCAACTTGATTTTATTTTTGTTGATGGAATTTTAGATTTTAAACGGGTTATAACATTCGAAAAACGAGGGGTTCTTTAAATCCGGTACGATAGGACCAATGGATCCGCCTCGATGAGACTCTCTGTAACTTCGTCCGAACGAGGATCGGAAAATGGAAGAGGACTTACCAGAGCTGGACTCAAGGGCGGGATATGAAGATGAAGGACCACCAGGAAGGGCGAAGTATCCTGGAATACCCTGGAACACCACGTCGAACTGGCGCGGCGGGACACAAACGAGGGACACAGCACACTTTACTCACTTTTGATCGAGGGGTTTCGGGGATTGGAGTCTGGGAAGCTTGGAGATGGATGACGAGTATCACGAAGGTATAACGAGGGTGGATAGAATGAAGAAAGATCAGGATCACGAGAAGGACGGATGTTGCGAGGTAGAGTAACGTTGCTGCGCTGAGCGAATATTCGAGACTGAATTTTAGTTGGATAACAGGTGACAAAACGGAATGGAATGGGTGAAGGTAGGCGATACATTTTGGAGAGGAATTCGAACTACCTATACCAGAGAGTATCAATAATGGCCAAACCAGTAGGTATATATATAAAAAAAAAAAAATTAAAAAAAAAAGAACTTTTAGGAACTGCTAAATTTGAGCAAATAACGAAGTTCAGAATGTTGTCATGCAGGAAGATAAAGAAGATGAAACTAATATGCACACGTTGAGAAAATAGATAACAACAATAAAGCCTGCACCGTGATGCATTACCCATCTGGTCGCATTCTTCTTGCATTTGTTCTGCTAAAATATAAGGTGATAGCTAGGAGTCGACATCCGAAGAGGCAGTGTTAATTGAAATCACTTAAGAAACTAGGGTAAAATTTAAGGAGAAAAGAAATACTTATCAAAAGATCTTATCAGATCTATGCCACAAATTCGTCAAGAAAAATTTAAGTTTTACCGTAAGCCATTTTTTTTAAATTATAGTTTTTGGTTGGCAGTTCTGTGCACGATGTAAATATTTTGGCTGTCACAGGTGGGATGACGTCACACATTGTGTGAAAAGTTAAATTTAATCGACGCCCCAATAAAGTGCGCTCGCGGCTGGCAACATATGGGCTGTAACGCGAATTGAGTGAAAAAGAAATTCTAGCGGTTATTTCGTTTAAAATTGAGAAGTTTTTTATGGATATCTATATCTATGAATGTTGGTGCCTATACAAAGCTGAAGTGAACGGGCTTTGTGAAGGGAAAGCGAGCAATAGGACGATGCCCTGTAAGATGGGGAGTCCATATAAAGGAGTAAACGGGTCCTCTCCTAATGCTTCAATAAATATGACGCAGGAACATTAGGGATAGAGGCGATGGTGCAGTCCAATCCTTGGAATTAGTGGACCACAACGCTCGGAATTGAGCAGCATGATGAAGTATGTGAATACTAGTTTATTTTAATATTTTAAATATAAATTAAAAATATACACCGTTTCCCACGATGAGACCGCGAAACTCCAGAGGGTGATATTCTGAGAAAAAAATCTTAATAAAGTTTTTCAAAAAACTCAATTCTAATTTCTTAAAAAAATGATTAAAATATGAATAAAAATTCACGCGTGTAATACCGTCCATTTTTGAACTGGCTAACACCACGTGACCTGCACCAATTTTAGATATGAAATTCGAATTTTGAATGTTCGTTCGGTGACCAGAGCGGACCCCCACTCCTCCCCCGCCCACCGCCACCCCGCCACCGCTAGCATTTCAAACAGAAGCCAGTACTACATAGTCGCTTTTTATTAATACTTTTTTTAAATTAATTATTAAAAATGCCCGGATCAAAAAACTTTATAAGGATTTTTTTCTCAGAATACCATGAACAATCACCCTCCGGAGTTTCGCGGTCTCATCGTGGGACACGGTGTATATTTGTGTTCTTCGCAATGTCAATGGCCATATACTCAGTATGTCGTTGGAGAGACAAGACATCAGGTTTTGGACGTCCTGAACGTCCATTGCTGAAGATTCGTCCAAAGTACGTGTCAGAACAACGGGAAGAGAAATTTGTATTTGGAAGGACGTATAGGAACTGGCGGCAGATTGTTTAACTTAGAGGCTTGTTGGAGTTTGTAGAATATACTCCACATAGAGAGCGAATAGGAAATATTTATGATGCCTAAACAATACGATCTTTACAGAAATGGTATTCAAAGATAATAAACATTAAATTTTGGGTTTCACTGAATTCTCTCGTTCGTTTTTGGCATAGCAAATCGATGAGCGTTATTTAACAACGGTCCTTTTAAAATTTATTTGGGTCGACGAATTAAACGCGAATCGGGATTAACATATCAGGGACGATATATCTAACGGAATTATTTACACATCATCGTGTTGTGAAACTTACGCGTAAATTTGACCAAAAAGCGAAGATTTTATCAGTTTCGTCAGAGTAAAATGGTCAGAAAAACGGACAGAAATAAAATAAATACATACGAACGTTAATAAGACCTGGGAAACCTTACAATTGGGTTCTTTCCGACTTTCTATTTTTTATTTAAAAAAATTGATTGAAAAATAACAATATCGAGGGAATTTTTTAAAAAATTTTTACGATGTCGTATGAATTTTCTAGCGCGGTTTAAAATAGCGCTTTTTCAAATCGCTCGCCAAATCCTCCATTTGGCGCGCATGCGGTGTGACGTCACATCAATATGGGCGCTGACTTCGTAATGAATTTCCCGCCTTTCATAATGGACGGGTATGACGTCATTAGCCAATAACGGGCGTTAAAATACACTCGTAATTTCGTGTTTTTAAAACATAAATTTTTATAAATGAAAACAACATTTTTGATCATTGTGTTTTATATAGTTGGAATTGTAAAATATACTTTAAATATTTATAACGTTTTCAAGGATATTCATGCTATCGGGAACAACTCTATTGATTTGAATCTTCTCGACGCTTCTTCTATGTTAAAATAAACTATTTCGAGCGCGCCGGATTAGCGCGGCCCTGCCTAGAAGGTTCGGGTTACACGAACGCCGAAACTTCCAGAAGAATGGGCCTTTTTATAAATACGCCATTGACTGTTGCCAGGGGTTCAGTGATTCAGTACCAGTGTTAAGAAGTAGCTTTGGATTAAAATAAACAATACCCATTAGTTTAGGTAATTTTTAGTAGTAAAAATTTTATCACGTGCCGAAACAAGGGTGACATAAACATTCAAATTATAAACATTGATCTACCAAAATTTATTTGAAAGTAGCCCGAAAGTTGATCTGGATGAACGCTCTTGGTTTATCATAACATGAGTGTTGATTTTTATAACATCGTTTTTAAAATGCGTAAAAAATCCGTAGTAAGAAATTCCTAATTTTTATTCACATAAAATTGTTAAGAAAATGCGGATATTATTACAAATCAATTACGAACTCGAAGATTTAGATAAATATATAATTACGTTGAATAGATAAATCATTCAACGTATCAATTATTCATGTTTGAAGTTAATACTAACTCTAAGCAAGAAGTTTTTTTTAAAATAATATACAAATGCGCGCACCCGTTTCAACAATAATGTAGGTAATAAAATAATATTAACTCTCAGCTCTTAGCGCAAAATAACGCATTACGTGTGTTTGGCCTGTTAATCCGTAATTCTGGTAGGAAAATAAAACACCAAGTTCATAAAAGCTGTCTTTAGGAACAAATGGCTGCTTGTCAGAGCTAGCGCCTGACTGATGCGGGAATAACATGACCGGCCCGACAAATTATGCGGACGTGAAGGCGTACACTGAAACGCGGTAATCCGTATAGCGAGACGGAATAACGAAGAGTCATGTATGTTTGCTGGATATTTGCAGCTGGAATCCGATTAAAAAAAGGCTTTTAGTCTTACCAAATCACATACTACCCTTTTTGTGGATCAATAGATTACACTTACTGATCGTAGCTCAATCACAGATAACTATCGACGTAGTTAAAAACGTGCTAACCACGTGCTAACCCTAACGATTTGACCGATCACAATAAAAATTCGTTCATACCACGTTCGCCGAGCCGATTATTGCCGAAGCAACGCTCGGGAATGCTTGGCACGCGATATCGCCGCCAGACGTCAAACGTCAAATCAACGCGCATGTCGGATTGTTTATTATGTCGACTGCTTTTCTCAATATTTGGCTTGCTGAACGCCGGCTAAATGCAATACGGCACTCGAGAAAGATTGAAATGAAGATATGTCGAAGAATATATATCTCGGGAAAGGGCTCGCGACTTGATGCGCTCGTGTAATAATCCCGAACGATAACTTTTAACGCGTGTTCCATTGTGATCGCGAAAACGTTAAATATCCATCGGTAAGAAATCGTTATCACGTCGCTTATTACCGAGTCGATAGTGATCTGTGATCGAGCAACTGGATTATCTGGGTAAAAGGAATTGCTAAAAATAGAAGATTTAAGTTCGAGCAGTTGGGAAAAAATGGACTGTCATCGTCATATTCTCATTTAGTTATACAATCTGATAGGTTGCGTGGACGTCAACAGAAAAGATGGAGCGGCTTGGTCACTGAATTATGTGAGTTATCAGTAGCTGCAGCCTGCAAAACAGCATAGTTCCAGGTAGAGGAAGACCGTCCACAGGGGAGACATGAGGAGTCAGGCAGCATCAACATCCTCAGTCAGGAGGCATGGGTTCGAATGAGAGAATATGTTCAGTATTCAAGGCATAGACAGAGGAGAAGAGCGACAATGTGCCGAAGATGCAGCCAGAGTCTACTTGACAATGATAGAAATCAATAGAAGAAGATTTCTTTAGAAGAAAACTTTGTAGACCTGACTCGGAAAGACGTGGTATAGCTTATTATAGCTATATTATTCTGGAATATTATTCACATAGAAAGTGGATACATATTATACAAATACAATTAAAACATTATTATTACTCTATTTTACAGTTTTCTTTATTTTATATTTATTTATTTTATTTTTATATTTAATGTTATACGCACAGTGCTAAGTTTGGTACAATACAACATAACACCAATTACGTGGACAACACAATGTACAAGACAAATTTCTGAAGACGTGAAGTGAGCAAACAGTGGTTATGTTATGTCATGTGTATGTGTGTTGTTGTATGTGTATGGAGTGTGGTGTATGTGTTGGGAAATCTGAATATTTAAACGCAGGAGACGATAACTAATGAGAAAGAGGATACCGCCGCGCACCGTCCTGGCAGACCGTCGATGACCATCCTACGGATGTGTTCGGCGGAGCTGATGGATGCGGGCCTTATTAAAGGAGAAAAATAAAGCACAATTAAAATAATAATATTTGTTTTAGGATAAATACTCGAACATTATTTTTTTTTTTTTGATTAACATTTATCTAGTAAAATATAACTACTGCGTTTCTGCTACCAGGTCATAGACATTACGTATGCCTCCCGAGAGCTTTAACCATGCTTGCCTATTTCACAAGGCATCAGGTTTGCCGGCTTGCCTATTTTCGGTGACCTGGACGTCCACTGTCCACGTCCACTGGGCGGCAATTTGCGTCAGAGTTACGGGACGTGGACCTGACTTGGGAGGATGCGCGGGAACTGGCGGCCGATGGCTTGGAGGCAGTTTGTGGAATCCATATGCTCCACATGAAATGGAGATGATGATGATAAAATAACTGCTCTAGAAAGTAAACAAGTTAGAGTACCTAATTCTTATCTAAAACCTTAAATTTAATTACAAACTTACTGTTAACATTTGTAATAATAGTCTCTATAATATAACGCCATGTCCACACACAATCAACCATAAAAAAAAATATGGCGGTTGGGTTTCTGAAAAGAAAATAATACGAAATATATAAAACATGTGAAATATACAAAATATCCAGGTAAGTAGTGAGTCCTTTTTCATCTCAAGTGTTTCTAAGTACGGGACTCGAAACAGGAATAAAATATATGGACGGGGTGACATATAGGTCCATTTGACCTTTCCCGAGTAAAATATTTGGAATGGTCTCACCTCAACCCTGATCATTCATTTTACCTCCGATTTACACTGAAGTGCCCCTAGCACGGGCTTTTATGTGGGTTCACTAGAGAAGTTTAAGTCCACGCAATTTTAACTTGAAAATATTACCGTTTTAGGAACCGCTTTTCTGCCATTTGTTAAGGCGAGTGAAAGATAATAAAATTACGTAGTTACTTCAGTAAATATTAAATAAGTAAGTGTTCCTAAAACATTTACCTTCTGATGTGTAGGAGTTTTCTCTGCGTCCATAATTATTATTTATGATTAATTATATCAAACAAACACGTCGTATAATGTAGGTAAATTTGAATTTGTTTTATGATCAATTTAATATCAGTGCAACATTTTAGGTCGTGTTCAAATACTTGCACACAAATCTGGATTTAATCCCAAGACGGGAGTAGGGATATATATTTTTTTTTTATATCCCTACAGAGATGAGGTAGATTTTTTTCAAATTCAGGAATATGGATATTCGAGCGTTTACAGGGCTTATGACCTGTCATTGGCTGGGTTAAGTGGTACTACAACATTCCCCATTCCGCTTACTAGCGAATATCCACACCAGGTAACATTTTTGATTTTGTATATATGCTACGAACCAAGAATGCAGGGATATAAAAATAACAATATATACCTACTCCCGTCTTGGGATTAAATCCAGATTTGTGTGCAAGTATTTGAACACGACCCAAAATGTTGGACCCAGAGTCATCTGCAGGCGATTACTAGTACTTAATTTAACTTGTCAGAAGAGTCTTAGCTACAAAAAAAAAGTAATTTGCTAATAAAATACTTAACTTCAATATCAATGCAAAGATGGCACGTTCAACTCGCTGGTGGATGATTCTTGATTCGTAGCATTTATACAAAATCAAAAATGTTACCTGGTGTGGATATTTGCTAATAAGCGGAATGGGGAATGTTGTAGTACCTACATAAAGTGGCCACTCAACCCAGCCAATGACAGGTCATAAGCCCTGTAAACGCTCGAATATCCATATTCCTAAATTTGAAAAAATTCTACCTCTTCTCTGTAGGGATATAAAAATAAAAAATAATCATATAAGCGTGTTATTAGGTACGCCCGACTGACGCGCGACGTCGATTGATGCGACGGTTAATGGAAATTAAGATCGGACGACAATCGACAGACTGTCATCGATCGACACCATCCACGCGCAAAGTATTGTGTTATTGCGTAGCCGGCTGCCACTCGCCCCACCTTGCGCGGGTTTACTGAAACTCACGCACATTATACGGGAAAGAAAACTATACAGTTTCTTGTTCAGAAAACTATACAGTCTGTCAAAAGACACGCTAAATATGTGTATTTTTAAGCGCTTTCATAAGTAAGTTATTATCGTATGTTTGCACACAGGAAAATATTAATACAACTAAAATAACTGACCATCGCGACATTTCCCAGAAGGAGCAGGCAGAGATGATAAAACGTCACACCACTCTTTCCTGGCACAAAAAAATATTCAGATTTTTAAATGAAATTTCTTGGTGGATGCTCATTGTAATCAATATATAATTTAAACAAATTGGTTGACACTTCAATCCACTTTTGTTTTTGAGACCAATAACCGGTTTCACCGCTTCCGTGGCATCCGACTGATCGGACTGGACAGACATCGTCAAACTGGTCCAGTCTGACGATGCCGCGGAAGCGGTGATTCCGATTATTGGTCTCAAAACAAAAGTGGATTATAGTGTCAACCAATTTGTTTAAATTTTGTCAACCAATTTTTAAATATTTTTGATTTATTAAATTTTTGAAAATCTGGTTTTAATGAAACAGCATTGAAATAAAATCACATTTTGGCGATTTCCCAAAAGCTGACATTTTTGAGTTAGTGCAGTTTAGTATTATGGTGCGATGGTACGCAAAAATGTTAAATTGACTTTCTTCCAAATAAGAGGACGAATAAAACAATGTTGCTCCTTCCTGGCAATTCCCAGGCCTCCATTCATCTTCTAGTTCCTGGGCAGGACCCTACTCCGCACATGTAGATAAATACGCGACAGCTGTTATTTAGTTCCACAACTACCTAGAACCTTCCCAACTTCCCGGTTGTAGGTTGTAGATAGACTCAATAAAGTACAGACGTAAGTCCGGCAGATATATTTACAGTCCAGGGGAAATTAACTGCCGAAAGGCAAATGCGTGTCAGAGCTAGAATTATTCTTATGGGCTGAAAGTGAAATGTCGTCTACATCTTAAAGAAACCTTAAAAACACATCAAATAAGTTGAATCGTCTTATACCATAGGGTACTAACTCACTTTTGATATTTCCAGAGATATAACTTGAAAATAGAGAACCAAACCATAATCTTAGCGAACCAGAAGGAACTATTTTTCTTAATCAATTGGGTTCTTTCCGATTTTTTATTTTTTTATTTAAAAAAATTGATTGAAAAATAACAATATCAAGGGAATTTATTTTTTATTTTTATGATGTCATATGAATTTTCTAGAGCGGTTCGAAAAAGCGCTTTTTCAAAATCGCTCGCAAAATCCTCCATTTGGTGCGCATGCGGTGTGACGTCACATCAATATGGGCGCTCACTTCGTAATGAATTTCACGCCTTTCATAATGGACGGGTATGACGTCATTAGCCAATAACGGGCGTTCAAAATCATTCGTTTTTTCGTGTTTTTATAACATAAATTTATAAATGAAAACAAAATTTTTGATCATTGTGTTTTATATCGTTGGATTTGTAAAAATATACTTTAATATTTAACACGTTTTTCAAGGATATTCATGCTATCGGGAACAACCCTATTGAATCCTATACTCAATTGCTAAAAGAAAACACTATGGATTAATTAAAAACAAAATTTTTTTTTAGTTCTTTACAATTTGATGATATATATAGTTACTTTTTATGTATCTCTGGGGACCCTTTATAACAAATTAAACAATAATTTACACAAGCTTAACATGATCTAGTGTGTTAATTGGCAGCCCCGTAGTTTAATGGTTGAGACGTTGAACTTACAACACGGAGAATCTGTGTTTGATTTCAAATGATATCAGGCGCTGCAGCCTTCATATTCCCATCCATTTTATTTTGTTAAATAAGATAAATCATTAAAATTCTCACACCATATTCCATCCGAATATATACCTAAAAAAATAAAAGCGTTTTACCCGATTGACAATGAATAACTCAGACTAAATTTCCGGAATGGCAATAAGATGTATTTTATTCAACAGCAAATATGGATTTTATCATAGAAATTGATTATTTATTTTTAAATTAGAAATCGAGGACTATGATTGTATGGAAGCGGCCGCGGATTGCGTGTGCCGCACATGCTCTAAGTTGATATACTATTATAAATTATTAAAATATAACTAATTAATGTTAAATAAAAAATACTTGGTACACTTCCATTTTCATTTATTTTGACCAGATAGCGCTTCCACCCTGTAACGGGCATCTTCAGACTGGTAACAAGTTGTACAAGACAAAAGTATAAATAGCAGTTTTTACAAAATAAATTTAGACACTAAACACCTGAGTTGGAAAAAGGCAATATGAGAGAAAGATGAGACGAAATACAAAAACATGTGTCAAATGGCAGTATTGTTACAAAGTAGGTAATGGGAAACTGGAGGGATAAGTTTTTATTATATTGCACAAGGCAAAAACAATTTTATTTAAAAAATATAGAAAAACCAAATATGTACATGAGTTAGAGAGAGTCGGTATGAGATAAAATGAGACAAAATACGAAAAACTATGTTAAATGGCAGTATTGGAAAAAAGGTGTAGGTAATGGAAGGATAGGATTTTATTACAGGGATTATATTAGTACGTTGCTAAGGGCGAAAGTAATGGGGAATTTGAAAATTCTACTTGTTGATTAATTCATAATTATTTTATTTTTATTGTATTTTTCATTTAACTTCAATTAGTTGCATATTAATAATTTAATCATGGAATTCCACCAAGTAATGTCAATAAAAAATATAAATCAGATACTGTTATATTTATTAAAATTTAGTTGACAAATTGCTTTCTGAAAACAGATTAAATTCTCGAGATTAAATAAAATCGTACACGGGATTAACGTGACGGTTGAACGTAGAATAATGAGAAAAAGTATTCTACTTCATCAAAAAAGCCGAATTTTTCATAGTGTCCGGGGAAAATTACGAGCGACTCTGCGAATATTAATTAAGGGACATACGGAGAACGAGTATCACGTTGTATGTAGAGTTTTAAATTCAGAGTTGATTAATTAATAAGTCTCACATTGATTGATGAAGGGATGGCGTTCGTCCACATGTGGGATGCATTCCAAGCCATAGGGTTTAAGTCAAAAAACGCATTTTTTGGGAAAGAAATCATAGGTGTTTTTAGAAATATGTAAATATGTTTTATTATTTATTGAATCGGCGTTAACATTATGGAATAACATATTGAATTAAATAAATAAAACACTTTGATTTTTTGTCCACTGAGTTTATTTTTTAACACGACATATTTCGGACACGCAGAACTGTCCATCTACGAAACATGTCGTGTTAAAAAATAAACTCAAAAAATCAGAGTGTTTTATTTATTTAATTAAATATGTTTTATTTGTTCATCCGCATCAAGAGGCTATGAGCCGCAAGAACACAGTGAAAAATCAATTACGGTTTTTGTGTTCTCGTTTTGTGATCATTGCGAGTCCAGCGTACGCCATTACGTTTTATTTATCATTATTCATTGATTGATTGATATGGCATGTATTTTGTAGAACTCCATGATATCTTATGTTAAAATCAAAAAAGGTTTTTTTTTGGTTCTACGTGATTTTATTATATATATATTATATATACTGAAACAGTTTGATAATGCCCTTACAAGGCGAAACAATTGTCACTAACTTGATAATAAAATCACGTAGAACCAAAAAAAAAATCGTTTTTTGATTTTAACATAAGTTATCATTATTCACAAAAACGTATACACACATCAGCCCAGAAGATGGATACTTTAAAGGATAAAAAAAACACGGCATTATAATCTAGAAGAGCATTATCTAATATATGGATGTTTTGTTCTGGCGGGTGGAGGTGGGACGATCCCTCAGTGTCGTGAAAATGTTATCACAAATGAAATGAAATTATTTCAAGGCCCATAATGAGTTATGTGTAACTCATGGGAAATACATGTAATAAATATTTTATATAAATAATAACATTAAAAAATCTCTTTTAATTGTTTTCGGTAGCATTCGTAACAACTATAGTAGAGAACATTATTTTTAATAGAATGTAAAATTGTTTTGGTAATATTTATGTTTGTGTTATTCCAGTAAAACACAATGATTACGATTTAAAATACCTAGGATTTTTCCTAAGAATGATTTCATAGCGATAAGCAAATAATTGTAAGAATGTCAAAATCACAGCTTATTTTAAAATATCACATAAGCCCCTTTTCCTGGAAGCAGTCGGTGTTGGTATAATATTATCTATGTATTATATCATGGAAAACTGCTCACGTTCGTCTGGCCTGAAAATTTCCACTTAATTAATAGACTTTTGTGTGTTCCTCATAAATCTAAGGAGATATTTTAGAATATGACTTTATTAATGTTTAATATTTCTGTTACGTTTTATTTAGTATCCATTCATGTTTTACCTAATATTGTTTGATGTAAAAATAATTTTAATACAAGTTACATGCTTTTTTACCAGTAAAATAATAAAGTTTCGGAGCTACATTCAAATAATTGGAAATAATTTTGCCAGGGAGTATAAAATGTTGAGAAGGAGCAGAATTTCAACCAAAAGATTATATGAGGAATTTTCACCTTTAACCATTTGGTTGCAATCCGGTTTATGGCAAATTTGCGATTCATTTTTGTGACATAACTACAAAGTTTAAGCTTTTAACATAAATATTAAAAGAAGTATGTAGACGTTTAAAAGTAATATAGTACCGGCCTTCTTTTAAAGTCATAAAGTCTAGCAGAGTTTGGATTTCTTTTCAAAGCCGTTTGAACGAAATTTTGTACCGCTTATGTAAACAGAAACACACTTTATACTTACATCAGAGTTCACGCCATTACTTCCATTAGAAAAGCGAATAGTAAACGCTAGTCATATGTAGTCAAGAGACCATTTAGAAAGAGCTTTTATATTATTTATTACATCCTTATCTGACGCCGGAAAAATCTTGACGAATGGCTGTGATCAATTCAATTGCGGTCCCCAATAAAAATGGAAATTGTCAATTTGTCCTAGTTCCGATATCGAAGTGCGTTGTTTATTTTTTCCCGAAATTTCTGTCCCATTTCGAGATGGAAACGATTCGCAAATATTTGCCGAAAAATGTGAATGTTAATTACGTTCCAACATTGTTTTCATGCTTGCGTTGAGCGTGGAATCCAAAATTGCGGCATGCAAAAAACTTCTGATAATGCGAGATCGACGTATTTTGAGTTATTACTGGTGAAACGATAGTTAGATATTACAATTTGCGGCTAAGCTTTTTATAATTGAAAGTTCTTTATTGTTCTTCTTGGCAAAGTTTCATTTTTAATTCAATACTGGTTTAAATAGAAATTCATTCATTCATTATTCATTATACCATATCCGCTCCCTATGTGGAGCATTGGAATCCACAAACTGCCTCCAGGCCAAGCGATCAGCCGCCAGCTCCCGTGCATCCTCCCAAGTCAAGTCCACGTCCCGCAGCTCTGACGCAAACTGCCGACGAATTGTCAACAGTGGACGACCGGGACGCCGAGAACCTGATGCCTTGTAAAATAGGCAAGCATGGTTAAGGCTCTCGGGAGGCATACGTAGTATATGGCCTAGCCATCCGAAACGCCTTTGCCGGATGACAGTAGATACCAAGGGTTGCTGTGTCCGTTGCCTCACCTCTGTGTTCCTTACAAAGTCAAACCACCGCACACCTAAAATTCTTCTATGACACCTATTCTCAAAACTTAGTATTCTGCTATCTTGGGCCCTAGTTAGGTGCCACAATTCGTAGCCATAGAGAAGAACAAGAATAGAACAGGATAGAAATTCAATACTGGTTAAAAAAATGATCATAATATTTTCTTGTAAAAGCAGCTTTACGTTCGACATATTAAAAAAAAAGAATAAACTGCTCTTTAGAAGTATTATCCAAGGCAGTATATCAAATCTTTTTTTATTGTCAAATGATTGTACGTAGCTTTCCCAGGATATTTGGAGTCGGGGACCCCAACTATCGTGTTAGTAGATTTACGGGTATTGTGTCATAGTTGCCGATAGTATTAACGATGATAAATGGGCATATTGTAATGCCGATACTCTCGTTCGATAGCCTTTGTGGGATATATTAATAGAAATATATTTTTTCTTGTCACTCTATATGAACGTGGAGATATTATCTAATAAATGTATTACTTCCGTATTTTGTAAGAGTATCTATAGTCTTTCTTGTTTTCACAATATTCTATTAATATAATACAGTGGATAAAACGATGCAATTTATTTTATTTATTTATTTATTTATTTACTTTCTTTGACGCCCATAGGGCTTTTACATTGTACACACTATATATAAGAAAAAGTTACACATTTAACATAATAAACAGTTTTTTTTTTTTTTTTTAAATAAAAATTACAAAACAATAATAATAAAAATTTTAACAAAAGAAAGTTACATAGTTAACAAAATACAATATTAAGACAAAATACATATTGTATTATGTTTATGATATAAGACATAGTGAGATAAATCATTTAAACTGTTACTCTTTTTTTTTATTTTTATAAGTAAATAAAATATTTAAAAAATAAAAAAAATAAAAATTGATTCAAAATACATAATAAAAATATAAAACATAATACGGGCTAACTTTTAAGCATACATAAATACTCACGAAGATTTATTGACTAGACTCCGTCGCGTCAGTGGCCTTTAGTACTTTGGTCCTGAATATACCCAATGAGTAGCGAAATATATCAATATCGCCATATTCGTTACCAAGGCGATGGATTCTAGCTATAGGTGAATTTATATAGTAGTTGTGCCCGCCCGCCAATAAAAAATTCTCGTTATGTTAATTACTGGCTGGCATTGAATTGGTTATATTCTTTTTTTTTAAAGTAAAATAAAAATGTAAAACATCAAGTAGCCACTTAACCCAGCCAATGACAGGTCACAAGTCCTGTAAACGCCTAGATATCCATATTCCCTTCCAAACTTCTAGTCTCTGTTGAGATGTCAAATTGTAAAATAAAAATATTTGATTGAAAAAAAAATCTTTAAAGCTATGCTTTTTTAACTTAAGTAAATTTTTTTTAAATTTAAATGAAACTCTTTATTCTTAACTACTTACTTTTTATTATTCTAACTACTGTTTCTAACTCCCGTCCGTATAAATCGGTAAAATAAACCGGTCGGTGGTTTGATTCATAAAAAAAGTAGTTAAAAACAAAGAGTTTTATTTAAAAAGTTTATAATGAATAACTACAAAGTGAGTGCTTTTAACATAAATTTCATAAGTAAAATTTTACTATGCACAAATTATTGTGAAAACAAGTAGTGGAAAATTAAAATTTGAACCTAGAAATTATCACCCACGTCCGCGACTCTGACCACTAGACCACATTTTGGTTCTAATTAAAGACATCGGCGCTGACTAATTCAAATATCTTAAGGTCAATATGTGTATAACGTAAATTAGACTGGATTTATCATTTTATTTTACCAAAACATAAAATAAAACGTGAAAATATTTCAATGTACTTTCCTTTGTGGAGAAAATTACGTCACAAGGGGGTTGTTTTGTTCGGATTAAGCTTTTCTTATTGCTACTTCATAGAACGTAACCAGACCTAGCGAGCTTTGAAGGCTACCAATACAACAAAAGCTTTGTGCTGTTTTTTGATGATTGTTTATTAGTTAGAATTGTAGTTAAACCCGGAGCTTTTTCTGTCAAAATATTTCAGAGTAATTTACCCCGCAATCAACCGAGTGATTGCTTAGTTGTCTTGCTACTGACACGTACAACGTACGTACGCGAGCTCTTAATATATTGTAAAATACGTACTTAAATACAATTCTACCTAATATTTACAAGCATATTCCCCATGTTTAATAACGTAAAACTAGATAATATTATAAGTAACAAAAACAAAAACTCAGTACTTTATTATGTATATTCTAGTGTTCTTTTACCATATTTATATTATATATTTATATTTATATTTAGGAAAATCTAGCCCTTACGCACTTGTTAATCTTGTATTGTAAACATGCACCAGTTTATATTTATATTCAAAGAGAGATGCATGTTGATGCATGTACTGTAACGTAGAGGATGAGAGACTTACCTCATTGGCTCTTTATCCTCACACGCTCACCAGCTTAGCTCAGTCAGTTCGAAAGAGACTCACAAAATTTATAGAAAGTATCAAGGTTACCTAGGGATTATAAGACCACAAGTTTCAGAAAGTAAATAAAACAAATATGTAGAATTTCAGTGTGTATAATAATATAAGTAAGTTAGACAAGATGCTTTAGTATGTGTTAGGCACGGTAAGAGTATATAGGTTATAAGTTTTAGCAAATAAAATAATAAAGAATAGAACAACAGATATTTTATTTATTTATTCATTATAAACGCCTATACAGGCTTTTCATAAAAGGAGAATACAAAAATATTAGCAAACATTAAGTATAGAAACCACATCCGTCAGAACCATTCATACTTGAAGTTATAAATAAATGATGTACAGCAGATTGATGAAAAATGCAGTGATACAGTATTAAAATGAATGAGGTATTTTTAGGTTAAGAGCTGCATTTTGCGAAGTTACAATAGTTTTTGAAGGGGTGAAGAATCCAGATATAGTGTCATGTTATTCTCACGCCTATCGTGAGAATGACACTCCTAACTCTCCTTTAACTTATTAAAAATAGCAATTTAACTTTTGACCCCGTTATTCTGCCTTATTTCATTGCCAAAGAATCTGCTCTATGGTAAATGAAATCTCGCGCGGAGATTTTTTGTCTATGATTCCCTTCCAAAGCAACTGTCATGGCGTTCGGACGTCGCTATTTTTTATACATGCCGTCCAGACCTAAAAACCGAGGGCATTATGGCGAATTCGTAAGTGTTGTAGCTTTTTAATATCAATTTAAATCCCCGAATCAAACTACGTATTACAGCCTAGTCTCTCTGATCTTTTTTCAGGTCTAATGTCCTTTTTATACTCCTTTTATATACTCCCTTTATACTTCCCTACTCCAAATATGTATTGACATAATATTATAATTTAAAATGGCCTAGACACGGATCGCTGTCTAGGAGCTAGTTACCGAGTGTCACACGCTGACCGGTACATTCCATAATGCAGATATTATCCAATATCTGTCATCTCTCACACACGTGAAATTTCCGGACCACGTGTGAGGTTATACTTACAATTGATGCTTCAAAAGACTGATTTACAAAGCTTCACCTCGTGCATGTCCTGATGTGGACAATGCACACTTACGATACATGGATTCTTCACCTCTCTTCAAAATTTCACCACTACGTAAAATGAAATTCTTAACCTCCAATTTACTTCATTCATCTCAATACTAGACTGCATTTTCTTTAATCTTCGACGGTACAATGTTTTATTAGTAAATTCCAGTATGAATGATTCGATGGATGGATTCATTATTTAAGTTTGCAACATATTTGTAATTATCTCTTTAATATATATTGTCAAAAATTATAACCTATATACTTACCGTGCCTAGCACATTATCATAACCTTGTAAACTTACTTATTTTTTCATTACACACACTGAAATTCTGCATCCTTGTTTTATTTATATTCTGAACTCTGTGGTATTACAATCCTTGCTAACTTCTATAAATTTTTGTGAGTCTTGTTAACTGATTGAGCTATGCAGGTGAGCGTCTGAGGATGATGAGCAAATCAGGTAAGCCTCACAGCCTCAACGTTACAATAGTCAGTGTGCATTTTCCAACATCAGAAATGCACGCGGTTATAATTAATACATCTTTCCATTAAAGCATCTTTGTAAGTAGTGTCACATGTGGTCCGGAATTTTCACATGTGAAAAATAACAGATTCAGGATGACATCTGCATTATATAAATGTACCGGTCAGCGTATAACCTCGGTACATAGCTCCTAAACATCGATCCGTGTTTAGAGCATTAGAATTTTCAATATTATGTCAAAGCATTGAGTCCGACAGACTCGGGGTTAAAAGGAGAGTAAAGGAAGAAAGAGGGAATTAGACGATTTACGCCATTATTCCCTCGTTAGTTTATGCCGGGTCGGCTTGAATAAGAGATAAACGCTGCCGTCTGCCATGACAGTTCTTGCCAAAAAGAAAAAAAAAAGCAGAGACAAACTACCCAGAATGAGATCTCGCTTACCATAGAGCAAATTTCTGTGGTAATGAAATAAGTCAGAATAACGGGGTCAAAAGTTAAGTTTCTGTTTTAACAAGTTGGATGAGAGTTAGGAGTGTTATTTTCATACTAGGCGTGAGAATAACATGACAGTACATGTACATACTCGTTAATTGTACATAACAACAAATATACCTGATACAAAACGATATGAAATGCAACGAAAAATCAAGTAGGAATGAAACAGCCTTTATACGTCACATAAATATATATATATAATATATTATATAGGTATATGTATATGTACACGTTTCCCAATTAAGACATATTTTCACATCATAAAATTTTTACTAATGTCGTAAAACGTAATGCATTATAGTTACCAAGTGTTCCTTCGCTGTTTTTATAATTTAATAAATATTTACTGCCGTTTTAGATCCCAATAAAACTCGTACGGCAATAATGATATTGTGACCAGTCAATTTGTCAATCTCGTATATTATGTAGAAGAGTTCTATTAGGTATACGTATTAACAAATAATATAATTGTAATATTTGATGATCTAAAATAAGGGAATATTTTTACAAATGTATTGATATTGTGAAACCTTGGACTGGCGCTGAAGCGTAAGACTGATTGTCGTGTCTTCGTGTAACAAATTATCTAGATTTACCAACGCAGATGCTGATGCTCTATGCACCATTGGGTTCGGATAAGGGAGAATAGTTAAAAAAAAGCACTGACCGTCGTTGTGACCTTTTTTGTACGCTTTTGTATTCGCTTACAGCAAATACTGCTCTACCTCGTAGATCTTTTAAAAATAATTCTGTAAAAGAAAACCAATGTAGATAAATTAATTTTTGAAAAAAAAATGATTTTCGGTTTTTTGTACAAACTGGGGTCCTCACGGGTACGATGTACGCTCGGTTGGTGACCAATCTTGTCCGACCACCGTCGGGTGATGGAAAGTCTTAATAAAATATGTATATCCGTCAAAGTACTTGTCGATGATAGTCAATTTGACCTCTTTGTATCTTGTCTTCAATTTGTTGTAGAAACTGGGCATAAAGTACGCTCGGCAAACACGCTCTCGCGCGACCACCGCGCACCGCTCGGCGATAGAAAGTCTTGATAAAATATGTCTTTCAATAAAGGGACTTACCGATGACGGTCAGGTTGACCTTGTTGTTTCTGGTCTGCGCCTTCTTGAAGTCTACGCGGCACCTGTATATGCCCTGGTCCGCCTCCCGCGCCCGGTCGACCCCCAGCTGAGCGGGGGTTCTCTCGGGCATAAAGTATGCCCGGTTCGCGAACACGCTCTCATCCGACCACCGCTCGGCGATGGAGAAATCGCGGTTTCTTGCGTCGACGCTGAAAAAATAGACATGATTAGAATAATCTAGAATCGGTGAAGTGAAAATGAAGAGAAACTGAACGCATCAAGAAGTAGATGGAAAAATCACAATTACCATGATGTGCATTTTTATCAAATCACTTGGCAAAATAACCGTTCTCTCCAAGATTACTAAATGTGACAATAAGTTTGTAATAGTTCCGGAGATGACCAGTTATTTTGACAGTTAAATTTTGTGAAAATAAAGTGAATCATATAACAAAGTGTTTTTCTTTTATTTTTTTTTTTTTTAAATTTTTTTTTATTTTCATTTATTTCGGAAACAAACAGTACTTACAATCAATGTAAACGTAATTATAATAAACATATTATAGTGGACCAGTTAAGTTTCCATATTTATAATTATAATAAGGGGTTTTGTTTGTTATTAATACAGAGAAAATTTTATTAAACTAAACTTAGGGTTCATTATAAATTTTTTAAAAAAATGAGGAAGGGGGTAACAATTTATTAGTAAAAGTTATGAAGATAAGTAAAAGTTATGAAGATATTTCTGGGGACTTAGCGAACACTTTTAGGAGTTCTTTTTTAAACATAGATAGGCTAGTATTATTTATGTCAATATGGTTAAAGAAACTATTGAAGTTTGAGCAAGAACGATGCAAGAATGAGTTCTGACCATAATTCGTACTGGCAATTGGCAAACGAAATCTTTCATGTAAAAGTAACAATAATAAACCACTAGCTATTTACCGGTAAAATTTAACGAAAAAAACGTGTTTTTGAGTTTAGTTTATGAGCTAAGAGCCTAATGAGGATAAGATAAATATACGAGTATCAAATAGATAAAAAGGATGGCAAGAAAGATATTACACGCACATATAGGATTTGATCGTTAGTAATATTTGATTTATTAATAGTATATAATTCTTCACGATATAAATATTTTTTGGTCTCTACCATTGATTTATAATACACTTAGAACTGCCTTGCAGAGTAAATTATTTAAAAAAAAGTAATGACACGAAGATTCCGCACCGTCATACACTTACAGAGCCCTTCGACTGCCAGCAAGCATCCGCTCACACACCGCAAAAGGTATGGGCTATATATAGGGTTACAGTAACGGTATACAATACTAACCCGTTCCTTGCGAGGAGCGTTCATGAATTTTTACCATGCATCTAAAATGACTTTTTTTTCTTGTGGACGGGCTGTTGGCTATTATTTTAAAAAAGAAACTTTCTTTTGAATAATATTATTTTAGGCTATGTAAACCAATATAAAAAAAACACTTACATGTGGAAAGTTACACCATCTTTTTGTTAATTTTATCCGTACGGTTTTAACACGGTTTCACTACACTGGAAGGCATTTCGGAATGTTTTCTGAACGTCCGACTCGGCCGGCGGTTAAAGAAATACTCAATATGCGTCTGGCGGAGTTAAAGGTTTTGGCGGAGTTGAAGTGTCATTAATTTTAAGTGTATTAATAAATCAATGGTCTCAACTTTTAAAATAAGCGAAGACTAAAATTTCTACACCATAATGGTGGTATTACTTTGACAATGACAATGATGTCATTATTCGGTATTTTAATATTACGTATGTATTTTTTTCCAAAATCTGTTTAAAAATGAAATCTGTGGTCTTTGATTCCACTTTTACATTTCCTTTACGCCTTGTTTTCGCTCTTTAAACCTTGTTATTTACTTGATTGAAAAACAACGAAAAACATAATCGAATTTTCCTAAAATACGGAAAAGAATAATTTCAGAACATGAACATGTGTCTACCCCAAAATGGGGTAGACCCCCGACCATTGGCAGGTTGAGAAGGGGGTAGCTTAACTTGTCAGATACTTAGGAACTTTTAAGTGGATACATATCTAAGCTTCATAGTTATTTGAAAAACATCTTACGTAACGAAAAATTGTAGGCATCAGATGTACCGGGTGAACAGTAATCTAGTAAATTTTTCTTTTTTTATTTTTCTTTCGCCATGTTCGCTTCTATGTGGATCTAGTAGACACCGCTAGATCCCTCCTTTTTTTTCTACAGGCTGTCAATTTATTTCAACGGAATTGACTACCGGTGGCCGATTGCTTATCTCTGAGACAGTTTGTGTAGTCCATTTTCTCCACATGATGAGCAAATTGGTAGATATTCAACAGCAATTTTCACATTTTTAAAAGATCACACAAAATCCGTACTAAGCCGAGAAGTTTAGAAATAAATATGGATATCTAGACGATATCAAAACTTTTCGTCTCTGTTATAAATAATACAAATAATAATTTATTACAAGACAGTCATGGATAAAATGCAAAGTTCATCTACAAGAATTTGGAAACATTAAAATGCCATCCATTTTTTTAATTATATTTTATTGGTGGATTTATCTCATGAATAATTTTATTAAGCTTATGAATTATTTGATAGACAGCAGGCCAAAATTCAGCTAATTTTATACGAAAATCAGGTAACGGATCTAACCTGCTGCTTCGGCATGCGAGTATGGCCTGCAAATCTAGCCTGCAAGTGTATGGGGCACCCATTCACAAGAGATAGGCGTGGATTAATTTTATAATATTATTGGCTGAATAAAATTGTAGATTTTATTTTAGTACACCCAATATTGAGGAGACCTTAAGTTGACAATTTTTTTTTACAAATTACATCATGTCAGTCATAATGTTGTAATACATTTTACGATCTCTAAAAAACTAGAGAAGAAAACTCGGTATTTGAAAGATATTACGTATAATTTATGAATCATTTTCAGTAATTGAATGAATTTTATATCTAAAGTTTGCGTTTGACCGCAAATTTATTCAATTTGATATTTTTCATATGTTTCTTAAAACGCAAACTCGCAATTTGAATGTATTATTTTGTGACTTAAATAATTAGATTACTTTTTATTTAAAAAACGTTAGTTATCAAAACATCATACTGATAACATTATTTTTAAGTAAGTTTTTTTTTTATGAAGTTTTATTTATTTTAAAGTACATCACATTTATCTTACGTTCTCTAAGAGCTTTTGCAAAAACGCATTTAGGGATGTTGTTCTTCCTATCTTTCCCTTATCTGCACCTAATGATGGGGAGCAATACATTGATACACCGACTACAGTAAACATTTTTTTGGTTTCAGAAAAACAATTTTACAATAAACATTAAACCTAAACAATTTTTAAAAAAACAATGTTGTCCCGATAAACTGTAGTTCGTACAATTTGGCATCGGGTACAAAAGATTAAAGACAGTTTATTTATGAAATGTTAGCAGAATTATCAGTCTTACGCTAATAACGCTCTTTCCTAACTAATAGTAATCCCCGGGAAAATAAATATGGAGTAGATATTGATCATTTCAAATCTCCGAAAGCGCAATTTTATAATTATATTCTGCCTATGCAACTGTCAAAGGCATAAAAAAAATTTCCATTT